>JACXGJ010000426.1:0-128008 GCA_016801105.1 Esox niger
GGGGGGGGGGGGGGGTTGCCTAGTTTCCAGATGGATTATGCTTAAAAAATAGACTGGCAACTTGATTACTGTTCATATTTCAGGAAATTAATAATGTGCTGAATTAACCTTTATTAATCCCAAATACAATCAATATTGGCCAGCAGATGAAAACACCATAAACAGATGTAAAGGTTATTTTTTATACAATGCATTTTATAGAGTGCAAGACACATTTTTAAACAGGTTCACTGTTGTCCTGTAGCATATCTGCAGTGTTAACTCATTGGTATCTGGATTGCTATCTTTCTGTGGTCATTTCCACAACAGGAGCCATGAAAGGCTTTTCACCTGTCGTGGCTTTTTTAAATAACATCATCCTGGACACACTGGACTCATTTCTATTAGCATATCCACACTGGCCTCTTCCTCCTATGTGCAGTCAATCAGTTACAGCATAGCGTTTAACACCATTGTGTGCTTCAATCACAATAACACGGTCAGGGCTGAATCTCTCCCTCTGCACCTGGGTCCTGGACGTTCTGAAGACCTCCCCAGTGGGTGAGGGTAGGCCAAAACTCATCTTGGTCTGGCCTCTGCAATACCCCCGGATCGCAAGGCACTTCAGAGTGTGGTGCGAACAGTCAAGTTCATTTTTGGGGACAAGCTCAATAATAACTACACCAGGCAGTGTTAGATGAAGGCCCTAAACATAATCAATGACCACAAGTCACCCAGGCCATAAAATATTCTCTTTACTACCACATGACCTACTGTAGCAGTGCCTCACCAACAGGATCCTACACAGCTATTACACCCAAGCTAGACGACTGCTAAACAACAAAGTTAAATGGTTATCAAATTGCTATCTGCTTTCTCTACCTTTTTGAACAATCCTTTTCGTGTTTACCACTTATGACTATGCACACTCAATGGATCCTACCCAGGCACACACATACTTACCCAAACATGTTCATATATGACATAAACACACACATACAGTTACCTCTGAATTGATTGGCAACGTTGATATAGATGAGCTTAAAAGGTTTGTAAACACAGGAAATTAAATATATTGTAATTTTCTAACATGTGGGAAGTATTGTACTGGGTAATAATTGAATGTATTTCTCCCAAATTATCAAAATTATTGTTAAGGATATTAGACAATTTCTCAGTGTGGTTGGGGGTCATTGTCTTGCTGGAATATAGTATTGACAAGATGTTTACATTAAATGTCCTGGTACTTGGTAGAGTTGTGCCAGTGGAAGTAAAAACATCTAAAAACATCAATGATCAACCAAAAATGTTTACAGTATCTATGGGGTTGTATTTTCCCATACACGTCCTTGTTTTGACGCCAAACCCACCACTGGTGTGCATGGCCAAAATGCTCTATTTTTGTTAAGCAATCTGTTTAGCAAACTTATTGGCCTAATAGTGGTTAAAAAGTTATTTTGGACCTCCATGCATCAGTGAATTACTCTGTTCAAACACACCTGAATAAAAATAGTATCCCAAAATACCTCTTGATGTTTTTTAGTGTCTCGTAGATTTGAGAGACGCTTGCAAAATGGACGTTTTAGAATGCAGATGCTGCAGTGTGGCGGCTGTTAACTGAATTTGTTGAACTGCAAATTATTATTGCTCCCTTTTTTTTAAGTCAACAGCTGTCCAAAATGCTTGAAATATCTGTTGGTTTCTTTAATATTTTCCTATTTTTCAGGGGTGCAGATATTGACCTCATCTGTTTCCAGGCAGAAGGCTACAGACATCTAGAAAACCCAAGGGAAGTCAGACTTTTCTGCCTAAGGATGTGACCCATCTGATTAAAGCATGAGCATGAAAAACTCAAACTGTCAATTGAGGGACCTAGAAGGTTCTCAACATGGAATCTGAATTCAAATTCTCACTTCCTGTGATCTATGGACCAGTAGAATTCTGCTTCCTGTTTGTGACTTGTAACGTGCCATTGGTGTCATGAAAGCTTTTGAGGAGCAATGACGTAACAATGAAAAAGGACTCCATTACAGAAAAACGACAAGTGCAACAGAAAACACACTTCCCTGTGACCAAAGATGGCACACAAGCTCAATTCTAGTTGTAGAAGAAAAAAACTCAATACAGTTACACAAGAGGAACATTTCTGATCCACTCCAACACTCGCCTTATAGCTTTTTTCTTGGACCCATAAATGTCAGTTTGTAAATTATTGGGGGGTGGGGTTCTTTTTAAAAACAAAAATAATACAAGGCATTTTCTGTATATAAATTACAATGTGTACAATTCTGAAATGATGAGTTACAGGATAATAATGAACAGTAGAGGACTTTACAAGTGCTTTCAATATTATTATCAAAATAGTTCCATTTTTAAGGAAGATTTGAGTGTAACTTCTTGTATAATTAATTATTATAGCAAGTATAATGTTTGTATATGAAAAAAGCTGGATCAATTTTAACAGAGCAAATTTCCAGAAAATCTTCTGTGAATTTCAGTGATTCCCAAAATGGGGATTTATCTAATTCTGCAAAATCAGTCATTCAGAGTACTCATAGTTTCATGCATGCCATTCACATTATTTTAAGTAACATTTTTACAAGTTTGCAAACCCTGTATTAAACTAACCATTTAAACCCTTTATCTGTGTATACATACAGCCCAAACATTGACATTGTTACCTTTTTCATATTTGGAATAAAATAAAAAATAAAAGCATTTGTTGTTTTGAGGGATGAGGATTAGTATGAAGGAAATAAATTCTATAGCTTTTTGAGGGTTTAATGTTTTACCATTTGTCTATGTAAAACTGAAGGACAGCTTCTGCAGGCATTAGCATAAAGGCTATGAGAAAGAAGTAATCTGAATGTATATGCTAGTAGACTGGCTTGCAGTAAAACTTAAACTGTTTTGTGTATTGGCTATAAGAGGTCTCTGTACGCTGTAAGACTGTTTGTAATCATTTTTGCAGTGTGTCATTTGGTTTTTATAAAGGCTGCCGTGGTTTTAAAGAAGAGGCAGAGGCATTTCATTTTGGTTTTTGTGAAGTATTTCCTTAAGTTTAATTTACTCACATAAAGACACATAAGACATAATTTGATTGTAGCTCTTAATAGCATAATGTATGACAAAACACTGGATGGTCAATCAATTATTTAAGCATAAAATAAATTGTGTTGAACTCTGAACTTGTGTGATCTTTTTAGGCTTGAGAATCTGTATGCAGTGTCTAACTTGCATTGTTTTGATAGCTCATTGACAATTTCTTTGCATTAGGTCTTCTCTTTGTATTGGTTTAACTAAAAGCCCATTTAGTTGAAGTGTGGTGTTATTCTGGTGTGAAGGCTCTGACTAAGTGTACTAATGATGTTTATACTGTGGACATGAAAACCGTGTAAAGGACTTCATTTGTTTTAAGTCATTTAGGATGTTGTCTCATATCCCCTATCATATGTCAATCAGGATAGAGGGTCATTTGATATGGTTAAACTATCAATTCTGTTGATATAATTTGATATGTGTTTTCACCCGAGCAAATCTTTCGATGTAAGATTCTTACTAACGGAGTGAAATCATTGAAATGTAACTATCCTAGCACTTTGGTTATTCAAGGTCTTTGAGAGGCTATAGCAACAGTGACGCCACCACAATGTTTCAGACGTCTTTAAAATTTTCAATTTAAAAACAATAAAAATGCAGTGATTTTGCAATCAGTTGTTTCTGTTTAGTCTTTGTGTTAACTTTTAGTTTATTAATTTAGCCTACATTTGTATCCAGATCAACTTACATGATACTAGTACATTTATGCTGTGATAGCTAAGCGGGAAAAAACACAATCTAGTAACATTCAGTACATTTTACTCAATGAAGTAGCTATCGGCAAATTTTGTGCCATGAAGATTAATCTAGGAGCTGATTGAAAATGTTAAGCCACATACATTTTTTCAATGCAACCTTGCAAGAACACCACATTTACGTCTGTTAATGTGTTCTCTTGTGTTTTTTACAAGTTTGCAACAAAATTTTTGTCTCATCTTTAAAACATTTAGTTAAAAAGCATTTCAGAAATATTAAATTGTAAAGGGTCAATTTCATCTGCAACATTAGGTTATGTGAATGAGATTTTATTGACGGAATCTGTCAATAACATCCTTGGGAAATGTGGGTGGTTTTCTATTCCCATAAATGACCCTGTGGATCATGCAGTTGCACTCCATTTTACATCGTTTTCCAATAGTTTGTGTGGCTTTTTACTAAACTTAAATTATATTTGTTGGGTATAAAGAAGATATGTATTTATTTCAGTGTCAACATTATAATGTTTTGGTGTTTCTCAATTCTTGTTGACTACATTTTCCCAATTCCAGTAATATTGTACTACTTTGTTGCTTTATAGATGCCTAAATTGCTATGGCCTGATATTTCTGGAGCCCCGCAGACAAGATGTGATATTTCTGGAGCCCCACAGATAAGATTGAAATGTTTCTTATAGAAAAATGGTTAGGTTTCTACATTATATTTTGCCTGTTAATATATTCCCTACCTACAGGATTAGATATCCCCTTAGGAAAATTAGTTCAAGTTTTAGACAATAACCATTGATCATTATTCTGAGAGATATCTGGTTTAAGGCCTATGACCTTCCTAAAAATAAGTTGTGCATAGTGTGAATTCCAACAAAAATGTGTGTATACACTTAGCATAGAGCCCCAGGTGCTGGTTTCCCCGGCTTGAACAGTGTCTTGCCATCCCAATTTAGGTTTTCCTACAAAAAACCCAAAACCTGTGCTTTTGATCACATTAAGAGAAGAAATCTATTGTGTGGCAGCAAAAGGTCAGGGGAACTCTTTAACCTGCAATCTGAAAGACCAGCTCCCTAGTTAGGTTGTCAGAAAATGTTTCTCAGGACCTCAATGAAGAACATGGGAGAGATATCAGGACATTACATTTTCTGAAAATCATTGATTCCAGCTGAAATGTATGAAGCAGTCTTTTTGAGGTCAGTAATTCACTGACTATGCAAGGCAACTGTAATGGTAACGACATCTTTTTATAGCATTAAGGCCAACAGTATCCATATTAAATTATTCTGTTAGAGTGGCACAAAGTTTCTCTGAGGCAGTAGATCATTGTTAACGGTTCCGCATGTGTTTGCTCCATCATGGGGACATCACATATCTGGATGGTAGAGGCCTCAGAAGATCTCTTTTTGCCCTTAGAAGGCTTTTTACTGGATAACTGCAGAAGAAATGCATTATGAATTTCGGAAAAATATTTGCTGTGAAAGTAAACTAAGTTTGTAACTTGCTATTTGGTATACATCTTATATATTGTCTACCACTAGTAGCACATTTACGCCATGTAAAAGAATGTGTATGTGTAAAAGTAATAACATTGATTCTGATTCTGATACTGGGGGTGTGTCTGATACAGTATTGTCACTGCACCACACTGCAGTTGCATCTGTTCTGCCAGCAAGAATGGGCTTTGACCTATGCAATCTTCCTTCAAAAAAAAAGTCCAGCAGTGAAAACAGTAAAAGAAACATATATAAATTGTCTTAATTATCATCAGAGGAAAATGTTAACAGACTGAGGACAGATCTGAAACAGAAATACATATTGCATTATTTGGATATATTCGTAGTTTCACTGAGTTCTAACATGAGTTCAAATTAATTTTACCAAGTCTTATTCTGAAGGATTACTAAAATCCGTGACCTGGAAGTAAAGATAGTTTTGCCTGGCACACAGCGGGCGTCCCCTCGTCCCAGATTTCTCCACACGGTCGCACACGCACAAATACACACAGCCATGGCGGACAGTGCAAGTGAGAGTGACACGGACGGAGCAGGGAGTAGCTCCGCTACCCCAATGTCTACCTCCGCTTCAAATTCGTGCAAGCCGGGAATAGTCATTTCACAGTTTCGGTTGGAGGAGTTAACAAACCGACTAGCATCACTACAGCAGGAGAACAAAGTTCTTAAAATTGAGCTGGAGACGTTTAAACTCAAGTGCAAGGCGCTGCAGGAGGAGAATAGGGACCTGCGTAAAGCTAGCGTCACCATTGTGAGTAACTGGTGGTTTTTGTTGATTAGCCTAGCTAGCTAGCTAGCTAACTAAGCTAGGTGCCATTACATTCTAAATAAACAGATAATTAGAGATGCAATGAATCATACGAAACCGCATTTATGTTCCACTACTAACTTTTGTTATGCATCAAATTAGTAACGGAAGCGAAATATTGGCACGTCAGTAGCTTACTGATCTACAGACTACTGTGTCTGTGGCGTTGGAAAGCAGTTGGTTAGCGCACAACACTACAGCAGCGTAACTAGCCAGATGGTTAACCCAATTTGTTTTGGTGTTGCTAATTAATTTTAGTAAATTGGGTGTTTATGTCAATAAACCGTAAGTATCAGGCGTTACACGATTCAATATTGACCAAAAAGTTGACAGTTCTATATTGTTAGTCACTCATGTCACCGTTGTCATGAGACGGGATTAAAAAAAAACTCACACCGTTAGTTAACTAGTCCACTGGTGTGGCTTAGTCACTGAATCCTATGCTAGTTCCGTTTTGCCCAGTAACAGGCATAAGTTAGATGAACTGCTTTATTCATAATAAATCATTCTGGCATAGTTGCACCACACCTACTCTGCCACCACACCCGTTATTGTTTTTTCTTTCATCACCAGAAGCGTTATCAATGAAAAGTGGAATTTGCTTTAACTCTTTAGACGTACTTTTGAGCTAGTGAAATTAGGTTTGCATAGCAACGATTGTGTTTTCTTTAGTTTTCATTTAATTTGTCGGGAAGCTGTCCAAGCTGCAGTTGTTTCAGTTAGGAAAGTTGATGTTGATTTAGAATAACCCCCAAATATTCATGGTGGTTATGATAAATGCCCATGGCAGTCCTTTTCTGGCTCATTGGCCGACATGTCTTTAGGCTGTAAATTGTGGAAAATGCTATAGCCTTGACAAACTCTGGTGTGTGGGTTAGGTTGGGCCAGTTAAGGTAAACTTTGAGACAATTTTGATTGGGGTGTATTTTTTTGTTAACTGGAGTTGAGTCTAGTTCAATGTTTAGGTTGAATACATTATTCCCATCCTTTGAATGTGAATTGGAACACATTCAGTCCTGTGTTTGTATGTATGTGTTTTATGAAAATAATTGTCATGCCTTCAAATCTGTAAGGCTATTTTTTTTAATAAAGCAAATGTTTTTTAATTGCAACCATATTTCCTGCACCATTTCGACACCAGGCTACCCCTACCCCTCTTGACCATGATTGTTTTGCTTTGAAGGGAACTCTAGTTGGTTCTATCCATTTTTGTTCTCTGTTTTTGACTGTAGCAAGCCAGGGCTGAGCAGGAGGAAGAGTTCATCAGCAACACCCTTTTCAAGAAGATCCAGGCCTTGCAAAAAGAGAAGGAGACCCTTGCTGTCAACTATGAGAAAGAAGAGGAATTTCTCACCAATGAACTTTCAAGAAAACTCATGCAAGTGAGTAACTGCTGTATTTAGAACTGACAAAGAGGCGTTTCACTAATTCCAAGTATTTTCCACATTGTTAACCCAATGTTTTGCTTTTCTGATGGATTGCTTAAGAACAGTAATAGTTCTTGCCTTACGGGTTTTATTAACTATTTTGTAATAGTAGGTATTTAACAAAAGGCCAGTACAAACATCAGAATTTCTACTTTACTAGTTCCTCCAGATAGGATTTGCATTAAGGTCCTTATAAATTTCTATAGGGGGCAATAGTTATTTGATTCTTTTGCAAACAGGCTTATTTGTATTTATTTATTGCCAGTATTCAGTTTTAATAGTCATTCCTCTGGGAGGTCTGTCTAATGTGGTTTAAAGCCTAGTGGTCAAGGCATTGGACCCGCAAACAAAAAGTATCGGTTTCCAATCCCTGAGCTAATAAGATGAAAAACTGTGGTTCTGTCCCTGAGCAAGACCGTTAATTCTAATTGCTCCCAGGTCAGTGCTGTAATAAGAATGTGTTCTTAACATACTTAACTTGTAAAATAACAGTAATAAATAACATCTAGGGGCCTTTGGGTGTTCGCCAGTGTAGTTTCTACTGGGGACCTGGGCAGCTTCTACTGGGGAACGGGGACCATGATGACATTCTTTTTAACTATTTTGACAATATTTTAACTTTTGGATCTATGAAGCCTGTTTACACATGCTAGGTAGGTAGTCTATCTGGCCTTTAGTCTGTTTTTCTGTTCTCTTAATGCTTTTATTTTGCTTTTATCTCAATCTCAGATTTTAACCCTTGGTACTCATGAGACCAAGCAAGAAAAACAATTTAGGAAATGGTACATTTGCCCTCTAAATAGTACCAGATGTAATTTGTCCATAGTCAAATGGATAGGAATAATTTAGGGTTGTTGGAATCCTTGTGGAAGCATGGGGGATTCTGGTTGGCCCAGCTGCAATTGCAAAGCCATTTGAATTGTAGTTATTTACTGATACAAGAAGTCTTTATTTGTTATTTAATGGTTGTTGATGTTGTATGTGGTGTGCGCAAATTAGTTCCTTTTAGATATTTCTCAAATATATTAAAATGATAAAAAAAACAGAGATCACATTTACTAAATTATTCAGATGCTATGCTATTACTCTTGAAATTAAGCTAGTGTAAGTCCTGTTTCCATTGAGCATGATTTGGAAAAAGGTCTTCTGTTTCTGTTCTGCAGTGTTTCTGTGTTAAATTTGGCCCGATGAATCTATGTCTACGAGTTTAGTACATTTGTCCCTTTTCTTCGTTATCACCATCAATTAGCGTGACCATTTGGTTGGTTTTTGACAGAAGGTGATTACTTTGGTTGGTTTTTGCAATATCTAACCTTTATTATGGCCAGCAGTACCAACCATTTACTACTTTAAAATAGGTTTATCAACATGGAACTGCACTGCTGTAATGTCTATTTTGAATTGGTTGCGGTTATGTTGACATTGATTTCTCTTTTTTATTTTTGACAGTTACAACATGAAAAGGCTGAGTTGGAGCAGCACTTGGAGCAGGAGCAGGAGTTCCAGGTCAACAAACTGATGAAGAAGATCAAGAAAATGGAGAATGACACTATTTCAAAGCAGCTCACCTTGGAGCAGGTACAGTCACATTACAATCTGTATTCCCTGTAAAGATTTTGGCATTTAGCCCATTTTTGTTCTTTGGTTTTCCAACGTCCGGTGCACATTTACAGTGTACACCGAGACTGTAGGTGTTTTAAAGGCAACTGATGTGGTACCTTTGGTGGTCCGTTAAGATTCTGGTGTGGTGCCACACCACCTGGAAATTAATCTAGAATCTCTGGCCAAATAGGCCACAGTAACTTGTGACAACCTAGTCAATCAATCAATCAAATTTATTTTATAAAGCCCTTTTTACATCAGCAGTTGTCACAAAGTGCTTTCACAAAAACACCCGGCCTTAAACCCCAGGGAGCAAACAGTAGTGATGAACCTAGTTAATCAGTGGCCCTAATTTAACTACTTGAAGATACATTTTGATACATTATTCACTTAAGCAGTTAATCTGAATGAAATAACGTCATAGGAAATACTGATTTTAATTTAGGAAAAAGGAAATTGTCAAGTGTTAGTGTATTGTTAGGCACTGACGTGTTTCAGACTAAAACCTGTTGTTTGGAGCCCATATATGTTTCAAATAATCTTCAATCTGAAAGATGCAGAACTATTGGGTGAGCATTTTGTTTTATAATGTATTATGTTCCTTAGCTGAATGTCTATTTTCTGTGTCTGCTTTCTTTCCAGCTAAGGCGTGAGAAAATTGACCTTGAGAACACATTAGAACAAGAACAAGAGGCTCTTGTCAATAGACTGTGGAAGCGCATGGACAAATTGGAAGCAGAGAAAAGGTATTCTTTTATTATGTTGTAAACTTATTATTTAGAAGCAATATGTGCACATCTGGGGTACTTCTGGGTACTAGATGCAGTGAATGGTTGAAAGGAAAACATGCTGAACCTGGATTTGGCTGAGTGGTAGGGTAGTTGATAATTAATTTGTTAATTATTACTTTGATTATTTAGTCTGATAAGAATGTCATACATTTCTGCATTAAATGCAATTATGTGATTCGTTTTATTTTTTTCAGCTAGCTCAATGCTGTCTTTACAAACAACTTAACATGGCAGTCGAAAAAACAAGTAGAAAACATTTGTGCAGCAAGTTATTTTGCAAAGCCGTGTTATTCTTTAGAAAGGGTCGTGTTGAATAGTTTTGATGAATACGCCCAAAGAAGGAATAACCAACTCCAAATGTTTCCTTTAAATAATACTCTTTATCATGTGGTATTAATCCAGAACTGCCTGAATCTGTACAATATAGTTAGGAGAAATAGGAAAAAGTGAGACATTCCAGCAAATTGCTCAAAAAATTGTTGAAGTGTTGCCTGAAACAACATCCCAGTTTTGCAATATATTCAAGTTGACTCGGGATAAATTTTGCTCAGCAACACATGGCATCATCCATCACATATATATCATAGGATATGATTAACTAGCCTGTGCTACTCGACTGTGAACTCCACACAAGAAGTAGCTCACCGTTTTGGTGGTACTACTGCTAACATTTCATTAGTGAACAATTGAACAATGCACCTAAGGGATATTTTTCACTTCAACTCCCAACTCATGGAATACAAGCTAATATTGAGTTCTGGGGTTTACAGTGCTGAGTGCTGAGCCCCATGTAGTTCTAATTAAGTGATAATGAAATTTGTTGCAGACAATGTTTCATTAGAAACATTATGATTTTGTGATTAGGGTCTTTCAAAACGTGTCTACAAAAATAACCAAACAGTATGCTTACCCACAAAATAATAAGAACTATGATAATAATGAAACAAGCAGATTGTTGAACTCCAGCAACTAGAAAATCCAGTGATGTTTCTCAGAGTAATGGGAGTGGAATTACACCCTGTTGCTTCATTTGATCTCATGTCTTTGACAGAATCCTACAAGAAAAGTTGGACCAGCCCGTGTCCGCTCCTCCCTCACCCAGGGATGTTTCCATGGAGATTGACTCCCCGGAGAACATGATGCGGCATATCCGCTTCCTGAAGAACGAAGTGGAAAGACTGAAGAAGAGCCTGCGTGCCACCGAGCTACAGCGTGAGTGCCAGAGACCAGCGGTCACCAAGTAACTCCTGACATGACCTGGTTTTGTAGGAACATTAACATAATACTCCTTGCCACAAACTGAGTACTTCTGGCCCCCATTAGGAATGGCTTTTGTCTTCAAGATGTCCATATGTTTCTTAAAATAACCACACACTAACCTTTTTTCATTGCTGGTTCCAAGTAGACCACAAGCTTTTCTCAGTTCCTTTGTTATCTATATATTTGCAAACGTTATTGTATTCCTCGATGCCCAGGCAAGTTCACCCTGGATGGATGCTCTCTGTTTAACTTCTTTCCCACCAGAGGTCGCTGTCCTACCATTCTATTCTGTCAGTTATTTCAGAGGGCCTTGTGTCTGCTGTTTTTTATGGTTACTTTCATTTGACGGCCAATTAAGACAGGCAACCAAGTACCTAGAAGTCTCAACTAATTAGTGATATTAATCAATCAAGTACAAAGTAGGAGTACCTGCAGACACTGCCTTCCATTGGTCTAAAATTGTGATTGTCTAAACTTCTTAGACCAGGTCTATTGCAAAATACCAAACTGATGATCTTTGACAAGGGCCTAAATACTCTCTAATATTAAAGAATTGACCTACAGGTCTTTGTCAAACTAAAAAGGAAAGGTCAGCACAGTGGCCATGTCTGAATACCCATACATTCCTTGTGTCTTAAAAGTTTGTCATTTGAAGAATTTGACCTTTTTCCCCCAAGTTTTAAATGTTTTATTAGCAAAATGCTTCATTTCGGATTCCCTCACGACAACTTAACAGTACTTAGTAAATTATAGACTGGGGTACATACTAACGACCTGTGCATTATGAATGGAAATAGTTAAGTGTGTGCAACAGTGAATAAGGTCAGTCAGCTCGTTTGTGTTGAGTAAATAGAGCCTGTTCTTATGGGATCTAATGAGCTGATCCAGACTACATCTGTCCTTTGGTTAGTGGATGAACACCGCCTGGGTGTGTGGGTACCTTGATAAAGCTGCCAGCTTTCACCATGAGTCACATCAGATTGATGTCATGGATGGGTGGGAATCTCGGCTTTTTCTGAAACTTTCAACTAAAGGTCTGTTCATTTGGATTGGGGTGTCGTCCCTTCTCTCCTTTTTTGAAGTCAACAATCGATTCCTTTAGTTCTGCTGACAGTGAGGGAGGTTGTCCTCGCATCACCTTCCGTAGGCTTAACTCCTACTTGTTCGCTGACTCACTGATGTTGAGGAAATGGACTGTATAACTCATGTCTTCATAGAGTAAGTGCAGAGTCATGCTCTTGTGTGTGAGCAGGGAGGAAAGCAAAGGACTTAGGACACTCACCAACAGATTAGCTAAATATGAGATTAGTAAAGAACTTGGCAGATGGTGAATGTCAAAGTTTCTCTGGTGTTTTTGAAATGTGTTATTTGTCTGAAATAAGTGTAGAATATTTTTTAATAGAAACATTAGTGAAATTATTGCTTGCTGTTGAGATGACATATTTGCATACACTACAAATGTCATACTAGACATTGACGTGTCATCTCTGGTTTAATTGTAGCTTTCATCATGCTGTGAGAGTTTCTTATCTTATTTGCACATAGCTGTGATAGTGAAAGTAATGGTGAACTAAACTGTACTTTGCTCAGGTTTGGATTAATGTGAATATGATGTGTTTTCAGTATATGCACCGAGGTGTTTGAGCACTACTGTATGTTATCTTGACATTTACTGTTGAACTGTGGGCTTCCTTGGCTAATAAAGTTGCATCCTAGTTTCTCTTACATTAACCTTTAGTCATATAACTTGGAAGAGAAAAACAAAGTTGCACATTGCTCTTTCAACCATTTAGAAATGTTTGCCACTTGGCTTTCATCATATCATTTTGTTCTACTAAACTACACAATTTCCGTTGTTAAAATAACGGATTTCATTAACGGTCTGGTTCATATGTTTTACATAACTGTGCATTCAAAATAATTAGGAACTCTTTGGAACGATTTAAGTTCTCTGACCTGAAGATCATTAAATCATTTTCCCAGTCTGAGCTTGTTTAGTATCTGACTTTCCAGTTGTCCTACCTAATGTTTTTAGGGCTGCAATATTGCAAAGAAAAATTGAACTAAACATTATTTTCTTTTTTATGCAGGTCATGCTAAATAATACATCTTATGATTAGAACACTCAGTGCATATTAACGTAGGAGCTTTTAGACACGGCCAGGGTTTTAATCAGATATTGGCCCCCAAGCCAGAACTTTATTGCCCCTTGGCATAGATCCTATTTGAATTTTTCAGGGGGATAAAGCTTAACTCTTGGATGTTAATTGGCGTCATTGGGCGTTTGTTTGATCATGTTGGAAAACGCTTCTGGTGGTGCTACCCCAGCATCAACATTAGCAAACATCCTGGTGTTCTTCGCTTTGACTTCTGGTGATGGCCGGGGCATGTTGTGAACCATTTACAGGTTGAGCAGTCTGTCACCTGCCACACACCTCATTTCAAAATCTCTGTGACCTAGCCATATTAGCCAACATTTTGGCCATTTGGTTACACTCAGCATTTTCATGAGTGTCTCTGAGCGTAATGGGATGTCCATGTTGGTTCCATACCTGTAGGAAAGCACCTGCTTTCACTATACTGATTTTCCTGATGTGTTTTCTTAATTTTGTTAAAACTAACGAGCCTTGTTTTTAATGAGTCTCTGTCTGGCCCCTCCTAGACACAGAAAAGCGGGCCCAGTACATTGAGGAGGAACGACACATGCGTGAGGAGAACATCCGTCTGCAGAGGAAGCTGCAGAGAGAGATGGAGCGTCGCGAGGCCCTGTGTAGGCAGTTGTCGGAGAGCGAGTCTAGTCTGGAGATGGATGATGAGAGGTAGATAGAAAACCCCAAAACTCTCCACCCTTGTTTAGCCTCAGGCAGCAGGGGAGCTAAGTGGTTTTAGCATTTGCCTAGTGACTGAAATGGCTCTAGATTGAAACCCTTCGGGGTAAAAGTTCTGTCTGTTTACACCAATTGCTGCCAGGTAGTAGCTGTCAGCTTGCAGGCCGCTGCGTCTTGAAACAAGGGTGGTTGAACCCAGGTTATAACATGTAATGATGCGACTTATTCCGCTGTGCTCCGCTGGTTTTCGCTCCAACTTTACCCTCTCCAGTAAATATTTTTTTATTCTACCATTAGCCAAGCATAACCAGTCGCCCAATAAGAAGCCCACACCCACTTCCTCAATGTCACATTTAATATTACAATGCCAGTGCTTCCGGAAATCGCCGTTTCAATTGGCAATGATAACTTAAGTATTTTGAGAGGTGTTTCAGGGCAGGTTGGTTTACTAAACAGTGGTGTTGTCCCCCCTCAGGTACTTCAATGAGATGTCGGCTCAGGGTCTGCGAGCGCGGACCGTGTCCAGTCCCATACCATACACCCCTTCCCCAAGCTCCAGCCGACCCATATCTCCCGGTAAGTGCTGTACCGATAGACCATGGCCCATGTTCTACACATCATAACATCATTTTATAAATATAGTTTATAGTGAAAGCAAACAGATCCATGTCCATAAAGATCACCCTTGACTTTTGACTCTGACTAGTATAATATAGTTGTATTATCTAGTGTATAGTGTGATAGGAATGGGGCAGTTCTTTGATGTTTCATTAATTATTAAGTTCAGTTTTATCTTGCTCTGTATCAGGAACTTGTTGTCCCGGTTTAATAGATCTTAACTGATTATTGGCTATTTTTTTGTTCACTCTGGTCCCAGTCCCTTCTAGGTTACATAGGCTGTACTTGTTTTGAACATCTGATCAGCACATCAGTCAAAACAATAAATATCTTTGATTTCTTAATGTATGAACTATGCACCCTTTGGAATGTAATTTCATGTTATAACCCATGCATAGCATTTACTGATTTATTTGTGAATGCTGGGTTTGTTGCAGGTCAAAAAGGGATTTTTATGTGCTTGAATTGGCAATGGGTGAGGTCCAATGTAACATGCATTTCAAGGAACCAAGAGTAGCCTCAAGTAGCTTCCTTCTTACTGTTATTAGAGGAATGTTTCCTGCTTGTGTCTGTGGATAGAGGCGTGTGCATGTTCCTGTGTGGAGGGAGAAATATGTGTGGCTGCATGTGGAGTGTGTGTCTGCATGGAGCCAGTGGCGAGAAAGGAGATAATGTGTCAAAAGAGAAGGTGAACATTGAATGTACTGATCAACATCTCCAGTAGATTCTATATCTTTGTGTCAAATGCCCCAACATTGGTGGATTTCCTGAAATTGGTGATGCTTATAGCACCACCATGAGGTCAATCCAAATGCTCAACAATGTCTTTAATAAATACGAGGTATCAACATTTGAAATTGTTTAGTCAAAGTCTGTTTTCTTAAATACTAGGTTTTGTTTGACGATTTGATAACATTCAGAACCAAACATGCAAAAAATGCTAAAACATCTGTGAGGCAAATACTATTTAATGGTGTATCAATTGGTGGAATTTGGTGGGAAATCCAAGCAATATGTAAATTAGGTTGTTTCTTTTTAAGCCAGACAGCTGGCACTATTATGAGCTAGTCTTGGTATTGGCCGATGGCTCTGTCAGACTTAACCCGGTAACCTAACCGGTATTACAGCTTGTTAGGCCTCTGATGCTCATGACCCTAAGGAGTTGTCCTGGCGATGGCTGTGGCGTGTTCCTAATGAGGCGTGTTAGTGTTGTGCCAGGTATGCAATCCTAGTGATTGTAGCCGCCCCAAATGCCCTGTGATCAGCAGTGGTTGAAATGATGGTCCAGCAAAATCTTCAACATGTCCCACAAAGCCTTGGTGTTGTAGTACATTGCGCTGAAAAACATGTAATTCATAGACCAATGTTTTGGTGAATAATTGTTATAGTTTCGACTTTCCTCCAGGTCTTTCGTACGGCAGCCACACTGTTGGTTTCACTCCCCCGGCCACCCTGTCCAGAGCTGCCATCTCCCACTATAACGCCCCGGCCCTGCATGTCCACGGAGGCCCTTCCCACTCTGTAGCGGTGAGTCGCCTTTGCTTCTACATCACAGATGGGTGCCTGGATCAGTTTGGTCTCACTTAATAGTGCTAGTTACATGGATTTTACCTAAACACAGGAGCTGCACTGGGGCTGTATGGTTTTTACCAGCTCTGCAATTGTATGGGTAATGAGATTTAGCTTTGACTCAGATTTTGCACATGAAGATTCCAAACCATGACATTGCTTTCAGTGTTAAATCATAGACTCTGTGCACAATGGCTACTTCTAAGTATTTGCAATGTCAGACAGGTCACATAACTAGAGATATACTGAACAGACGTGCAGTAATCTGCATTTGTACACCTGTGTTCCTTTGGGGAGTTTGTAAATGTGTAAAACACCCACCAATGTCAAATGTGACATAACCCACAATCAAACAGGACAAATCTCTGGTTTATAAAGATGTGTATGTCTGAACTTTTGACTTCCTGTTTGCAATTAAAGACCTTACCGCTCCCATCTAAACAGACGTCCTCTCTCCAAAAGCCTATTTGGCAACATTTGTTTACATCTGTCCACCTGGCACAGAGGGGGAGACACATTCTAGTTACACAACTTAAAGTCATTCAGGTTTAAATTAAAGGGGCAGAATGCTGTAGAATGTAGAATCCTGCTTCTAAATAATAGCATGACTTATCTCCTCTTCCCTTATGGAACAAGACTGGAATAGCATAGTTAGTCCAGCACCGTTTGGGGAGGGAAGGATAGTCTAGTGATAGTTCTGTGTCTAAAGTGAGTATAATATGATTACGAGGCAATGCAATCGCATACTTGGATACATTTGGTTTAAAAACAAAAAAATGTAACATTAATTTCAAACCTACTGCAGATGTCGTCTTGTCATTTGCTTGTGTTAATGTGAGGAGTACAGTACATATCTTACACATAGCCACTAAGAAAGTTTAAATTATTGGAATTCAATTAAACAATTCTTAATGCATTTTAAACTATAGTAGATCTTGTTGCAGCTTCAACAGGATTAGTGTTCTGCTTGCCAGCTGTGAGTGTGACGAGCACAGTTTATAAAGTTTAGATTTCTGCAATTGTTCTATAAAAGTAAGATAATTTTTGTTTAGGATACTTTATTCGTTTACTAACCATTGAAATTACGGACTTGAGCAAAGTTAAGTCCCGGGTTTCAGGCGATATTAGGCTGTCCACCAAAAATGTCTTCAGTTAAAGTAAAATGTAACTCTCTAAAGGTATTTGGAATTATTTTCAATGTTAGATGTTGTAATTATTCCCCCAGAAAGTCAGTTAGTTATCCACATAGTAGATCATTCCCAACCTGATACGTTCTTTCCTAACTACCCCGTCATTCCTTGTTTTGACACACTAAGAAATATCATAAAATGAACATTGTGATGGAAGATTGGAGGTGTAAAATTGTCATGTATTCATCATGTTCAGTCTATCTGTATTGTTTCCATAATTCATTTATTGAGGAAGTTTTTAGCATCACTATTATAACAGCTCAGGAGATTTGAAGTTGTTAAAATTGGATTTAATAGAATTTATAACCAAATCTTTGATTTCTTCTTCCATCTTCTGTGTGCTGAGGGCCACAGCTTATTTGAACATCTGTGATAATCTGAAGTACCCAAGAGACCACTAGATGTCATCTGAATCGTTCATGTACAGGTGGGCCACAGGATTAGCCCAGTCTCACCCATCGTTATGACCTGTGTCTCCTGTTCCACAGCTGTAATTATCACCGGCTTTAAGAAATTCCATTACGTCTCAACATTCTCTGTAGAAGGAAGCAATTCAATTTAGCTATGGGGACAGGCCAAGTAACATTCCCTGTATATGGCTGGCTGCTCAAGAGTTCAGCTTTCTCCCATTAGGCACAAGGACCACCCTGAGGTTGAAATCAGTTTCAAATTTGACAGGGATCAAAGACTCAGACGTAATGCTTCTCTGTTAACTGAGCACTCTTATTTCTATTTTTTTCCTCCATGGTAACACCGACTGCGCTAAAGTTGGGCATTACACTTTTGACGGTATGTGCCTCTGAAGTGCATTGGAAAAGTTGTTTGTCTTCAGTTTCCTGTACAAGCTTTGCACCAGTGTTTTTCATTTGTATTTGAATTAACTGATTGTTTTTCATCCATCTTGTCTCTTTGAACCAGAGGCCCTCCCCGAGAAGAAGCACCAGCCCTGACAAATTCAAACGTCCGACACCACCGCCCTCCCCCAACACGCACACGGGGGCACAACCTCTGCACGCGCTCCCTCCACCGGCCCAGCCTACGGTCCAGATCATGTCCTCTCCAGCAGCTATCTCACAGCATACGGGGCATCCCTCCTCCCAGCCTTAACGGGTTCTATGCCATGCTGTGCTACGTTCACAACCAGGGAAACCCCACAGAGCAAGTTTCTATGAGCCTGCAGAAGACCTGAAGCAACCCAAGGGCCTTCCATGAGCAGCTGACTGACTTTAACAGCGCTTATGGGAATTGTAGGCTATATGTTCACCTTGTCATGTACATGTATGTTTTTGCTTGGCCCTGTCCACAATTGGAGTTATTGTGGTGCAGATGACCAACGCGGTAATGGGTAATGAGGTCTTGTGGTGCTGTTGGGGCTGGATGTGTTGAATCCCCTCCGTGTCTACTATACCACGTTCCAACTGCAGTAACGTGCTCCCCAATCCTTTGTTCAAAAGCAACTGAAGCAATTCCATCACTGCAAGAATCGCCAAAGCCAGTTGGACGACAACCCGAATATAGGGCGTAGTTGATAAGAGGGCGCTAGGACCAATGTGTATTTTGAGAAGGAAAAAATTGTATGTGACGCTGCTCATCAAAATAAAAAGTAGGAGGGAATCTGGTACAAAACAACGAACTCTGGTACGTAATATTACAGTGAACACTAGTATGTAAAACCACAGATAAATGTTGCCTTTTGAGGTGTTGAAATGTAGTCTGAGGTGTAACAATAGGTGTAGTCATGTACTCTTGTCTCTCTTGCTCTTGCTCACTCTCAGCTCTATCTCTGGTGTACTTCTAAAAGCTTTGATCATCCGTATGGATATTCCTCATCAGAAAAATACATAGTGCTCTGTACACACTAAATAAACAGATGTAACATTCTAAATGAATGGTACTGTTGAACAACATTTGTATGTATGATTAAAATCTCTTTAAGATAATTGTAGTGTTTGTGTTGAGCTTTACAATATGTGGCATCTTTAACAGTGGGTCATGTTTCTATTGAGAGATTGTCAACTGTGATTGAATTGGTGACACGGTACATAAGGTATCTGTTATTTTTTGTGATTTATTTTGATACCCCCTTTGAATGTTTACACCCATGGCTGTTGAAACATGCACTATTCTGTAAAATGTGTTTCAGTCACTTGTGTTTGGCGTCACCCGAGCTAAAGTTCACAAGCGTTACATAAGGTCAACTTCTGACGCAAAGTTATTGACTGGAAATGAATTGTTTGAAAGGGGCGCTCGCACACACGCACATGATCGAGATATTCTTTTAATTTGGCTGATCATGTTCAGGTTGCTGCCAGATTAGATTTTTAGAAACAGACCCTGACATTTCTGGGTTTCCTTAGTAGTTAAAACAAGGCAGGGAAAATGGTAATCATCCCTTTTGTTGAGTCAGAAATAATTCCATCATAATGCGAGCTGCAGTGGATATTGGAAGTATTCACTCTTAGTTTTTACAACTGGAGTTTATTAGGGAATACGCTTAAAATGGCTAAGAACCTACAAAATTAAGTGTAACAAGTTATTTAAAACCATTTGCAAATTACAAATCCTGACTAATTTTGAGATATTTTGTTATAACTGAACATAATGGAATGTGAGCAAAAACTAGAAAATGTTATGGAATTAATGAGCAGGTGAGGTAAAAAGAGTGGCACCTGTGAAAATATTGGATAATATTCCTTGGTGAAAATAAGGGCGGCAACGTACACAGTGCATCTTGCCCCCCAACATACTCACCCAAATTATTACTACTTTATGTGGAAACAATCAGAATTTCTCTCTATACTTATGTGTGGTTTATCTTATGGGTTCCCTAAATGTATGTATATACACTGATGAGTCAAAACAGCACTGGATTTTACAAAACCCCAGGAGATGTCCTGTGGTATCTGTCACCAAGACATAAGCAGCTGCAGTTTGCAATGCAATGTATGTTGTGAGAAATGTTTCCTGTAACCATCATTGTTTTCTATGAGTTGTGCCAAATTTGATCTGTTCGTTTGGACCAGTTGGAATAGTCTTTGTTACCCTTTTGCACATCGGTAAATCTTGGGTGCCCAACACCCTGTTACCGGTTTGTGGTTTGTCCCTCCTCAGACCACTGTCGGTAGGTAGTCACCACTGCTGACCGGGAACACCCCACAAGCCTTATCGTTTCAGAGATGCTCTAACGGTCACCTGGCCATAACAGTCTGGCCCTTGTCAAAGTTGCCCATTTCTCATGCATCCAACACGTTGACTACAAGAACTGATTGTTTGCTTATCGTCTAATCTACCCAGACCTTGAGATGCGCCATATATGATCAATGTAATTCAGTACACCTGTGGGTGGTCATTGTCCTATAGAATATTCCCTATTTTGATGATGGCGATGGACCACACTTTCTATCTCCCATAGGTGTAAAACTGGTTTGACATCTGGTGAATGAAATAAACAATTGTTTTAGCTAACTTATTTTGAGTATATCTAAAACATTTTTTAAATGAAAAACAATCAACTTTGGCTATGGTCCCATCTTGCCTGGTGTCTACAGCAAATGTTGGTGACGGTAGTGTTATGATCTGGTGAAAGTTCTCCAGGCACACCTTATGTCCCTTGGCACTAGTTGAGTAACATGTCGACATCACAGCGTATCTGAACATTGTTGCTGATTAGGTGCATCTCTTCATGGCTAGTTTTCTCTTTGGCTCGCGCGTACTTCTAATAGAATGACGTGCCGTGCCACGTGCCATGTATTGCCTCAGATTGTTGCCAACATCATGGCAGCAAGTTCCCTTTATTTCTCTGGCCTGTACAACCGTCACACTTCAACCCAATACAGTGGAGTTTGGATGAGACAGATGTTGCTGTTTGCCGCATGAACGTACAGCTGTCCAGTCTGACGCCACTGTATCTCCATGTACCATCATCCCTGTGGGTGTATTCAAACTTCTTGTAGAATCTAGGTCTGAAGAATACAGGCTTTTGTGGAGGTGAAGGCACTAGATGAGTGTATCTTACTGAACAGCCTACTCAATATGAAGTACTGTGCACAGAAAGTGTTTTACTTTCTAGATGGTACCAATGTACACAAATATCTATACTTTTACATCAACATACACAGTAAGTTGATGTTAAATGATCTCAATCAGTTTCAGTGAAGGTAATAGATATACTGCTGTTCAAAAGTTTGGGGTCTATTAGGCACTTCCTTGATTTTGAAAGGAAAGCCAATTTTTCAGAAAATACAATCTAGCCATTGCTAATGTTGTAAATGACTATTGTATGTGGAAACTGATGATTTTTAATGGAATATCTAGATTGGCGTACAGTGGCCCATTATCAGAAAATTGCTGAGTTGATTGAAGACGATAATGATCTTGGCTATAAAAGGGAGATTAGATGCAGGTCTATAGCAGTTCAATATAGATGCATCCAGTATTCTCTTTTTAATAGAGGCTTAATGGCAGCGGTCATCAATGGCTTCATGGTGACATCTTTTTATCCAGTCGTGCCGCTCAGTTCTGTAGGATGACTATCGCTGATGTGTCTGGGTGGTTTAATACATTGTGTTCAGCATTATGATTAATGTGTGAATGTTAAAAGAGTTATTGAATGATTGATTTGTAATTGTTAAGCTGCTTAATAACTGTACTTTTTTTTATTCTTTCAAATTGGCACCCTTTTCTACATAGTTTAATATCTGCTTGAAATCCATACTACTGAAGTGTCTTACACGTTTGTGTAAGGGGTAGTCCTTGAAAATAATCTCTACATTATTAATGAACCATGAGATCTGTAAAAAAAAACATTTAGCTTGCCTGAACAAAGGGATATTTATGCACCAACTATATTTTAGTTATTTTGTGATTATGGAAAGTTTTATGAAGATCAATGACCAAAATGAATCACAATGAAATATTTTTAGTCACACTGTTATGCAAGTGTATGTCAAAATGTGTATGTCCCATATGATATTCCTAATACCATAACAACTTCACAGACTACTCAGTAATCCCCTTTTTAGCTGCTTTGTGTGTGACACTACAAAAACAGCCTTGGTCCTCTTTTTTCTTTTACTTTTAAGCGCCCTCAGTAGATGTTAATCTAGCTTTAATAAAATACTTAATTTTAAGCATCTCCCTAAATAGCTAAACTTTTGTCCTTTGGCAGTGCGCTCATGACCAACCGTCAAGTCTACCTGGTTTGGACTGGTTTAAGCCAGTTGAAAGAGTGGCGTTGCATGACTGCACTCTCCAGGGAGATTACTACAATAATATTTTATAATGTGATCTCAATAACCCCAAAGACTGGGTTGTAACTTCATCCTATATAAATGTAGGCATCAGGTCAGGGGTGGACAGAAGAGGACTTATTCACATTCACACATTTCAGCCAAAGAAAAACATACTAAAGGATATAATCTGGATACCTCTTTTTTACATATGGATATGTAATACTCACTTAAACACTACTGAGAGAATTTTGATAATTACATTGCAACATTATATTTTACAATAATTTATTCATACATTTTTTTATAGAAATGCAGTTTCATAGCGTGGTAAAAGATTCAACTCTGTCATGTTGGGCTTTCTTGCATGCTCTGCCCGTCCCCCCCAAAACCTTTTGTTAGGATTGAGATCTAGGCTTTATTTGGTCATTCCATAAACCTGTTTCTTCTTTTTGTGTCATTCTGTTATAGCTTTGTTTGTGCCTTTTGGATTATGTCTGGTTTCAAGGTCCATCTTTGGTTCACTTTTCACCTTTTGAAAGATGGACACATTTTTTTTCAAGAATTGTCTGGTACAATATGGAATTCATGGTTGATTCAATCAATGTTGGCCAGACACTGACGTAACAAGTCACACTAAAAACGACATCTTTCAAACCATGAACAGTCCAAACTTTACCATCACATAAAATTTTAATTGGGTGACTGAGAATCTATGATTAGAGATATTCCACTGGCAATCTACATATAACAGGTCATCCCACCAAATTCAGTCTAATAGTTGCCTGAATGATGTTCATAGAAGTCTCTTAGAACACCAAGAAGCATTCAGGTATCTCTCTTGTCACAGTCAGTGTGTTCTGGACAGATAAAGTCAAGGGGAAGTTTAGCCACAATGCCAGACACCATGTTTGGCAAAAACAAACACTTTGAACAGAATAACCTCATACCAACCTGTAAAACATGGGAGTGATGTCATTATGGTTTAGGACTACTTTGTAAAATTCAGTTACTTTTATTAATGAATGTGGTTGGAATTTATCTCAGATATCCATGTCTTGAAATATATAACAAAGGACAGGAGGTGTACTTTCATACAGTACAGTTTTCACTTACAGTACCAGTCAAGAGTTTTGACACACCTAATCATTTAAGGGTATTTCTTAAGTTTGAATATTTTCCACATTGTAGAATAATATTGAAGAGATAAAAATTATGAAATAGCACATAGGGAAACAAATACCAACCCAAAAAGTTTTCAACAGATCAAAATACATTTCATATTATAGATTATTCAAAGTAGACATCATTTGACAGCATTGCACGCTCTTTGCATTCTTTTAATCAGCATTCTCTAAACCAGCTTAATCTGCTTCAGGTAGTCACCTGGAATGCTTTTCCAACAGTCTTACAACAGGTGTACTAGCTCTAGAAAACATCTAATACATGGAATGGCTAGGGGTCCCCTGGGGCAGTTTGAAAACTGTTCTACCTTGGATGCTTGATAGGTGCTGCAGAGATGGTTTTCATTCTGGAGCTCTGCCTTCCACCAACTCAAACAAATCCAAGCAAGAATCCAGATTGAACTGTGAATGGAGCCATGTTGGGTCAGTATGTCCTTCAATCCAGGGCTGATGGAACCTGGTGACGGCAAATACAGTGGTTTACTCACCAAAACAGCAGCTCTGGATTTTCAATAACAGACCATGTCAACTTGTTGGGTTTCCTGGAACTGAACAGCTGGATGCTGTTCTTGTGGTCATTTGTTGGTGTGAATACAGATAGAAAATTCTGTGAGAAATTAAAACTGTCTCTCTTGAGGTTTCAGTGTTGTTCCTCATCCCTGAGCTGCTGGAAAACGTATGCACAGAATGTTTTGCAACGAAGGTCTTCATTATATTAGTCTACATTTTCTGAGACGTAGAAGAAGTGAAGAAGACTCAAAACACTAGATTATTTTGTACTGCAAACTTACAGAGATTGATAGCTCGATACACTACTTTCCAAAGTAATGTGTGCCAGATTTTCAATAGAGCCCCCTTGCACGATTTTCACCTATTACCTCCCAACGATCACTGAGGTGTGAAAACCTTTTACCCCAATACGTATTGTATTCATGAGTGGTGATGTATGAGTAGGTTCAGAAGTCAAACAGTCACCAGGCAGGTCACAACTCCATCCCACCAAAACGCCAACATTTCAGGCTGCATTTTAAAACATCTCTTATACTAAAAGGGTTAAAAGATTACTGTATTATTATAACTTAACTGTGTGAAAATATATTATTTAAATGAATTCATATTTCAATTTAGGTGATGTACGGTGATAAGGACCTTGCATGTAAAGGTTTAAGTGGTGTTATTGTGGGTTAGTCCCCATCCAGTTTTTTTGTTGAGTAAATGAACAGTCAACTGTTAGTCCTTGAGGTTTTATTCCTATGCTTACTGTATGTGATGAACCCACAATAAGCATTGATATTTATGTTTATATAAAAATGTATGAACTTTCCACTTTAAGTTGCCCTTATTAAAAGCACATGATAAATTATTTTCATATATTTGAAAACTTGCTTTGTTTGAACATAAAAACTATGCTAAAATCCAGGCACTGTTAATAAGTTAACAGGGCAGTGTAAACAGTTAATAAATGCATTTTGA
The DNA here is from genome assembly GCA_016801105.1 of Esox niger. Classification (NCBI taxonomy): domain Eukaryota; kingdom Metazoa; phylum Chordata; class Actinopteri; order Esociformes; family Esocidae; genus Esox; species Esox niger. The sequence continues at coordinate 25,275 of JACXGJ010000426.1, forward strand.
TAATCCATGTTGTGTGCATTGATTGAATCAGACATTTAGAACCATCAGATGTAGTTTGCAACAACATTTTTGACTGGAGATATACTTGAATTCACTAAATCTGTTTTCCTGATAAAATGTACTGTAGAGAGTTATTTCTACTGTAGAGAAATAACGCTTTCTCACAAATCAATCAGTGCTTGAAATCAAATCCAACATATCTCTATCATAAATTAACGTCAGCCTTGAAAGCTTAACGACTTGGAGAAGATTTGCAAATAGGAGTGGGACAAAATCCCTCCTGAAATGTGTGCAAACCCTGTGACCAACTACAAGAAACATCTGACCTCAGTGATGCCAACAAGGGTTTTGCCACCAAGTACTAAGTCATGTTTTGCAGAGAGGTCAAATACTAATTTCCTCATTAAAATGCAAATAAATTCTTTCTCTGGATTTTTTACTGTTCAAAAAACCTACCATTAAACTTATAGATTGATCATTTCTTTGTCAGTGGGCAAACGTACAAAATCAGCAGGGGATCAAATCATTTTACCTCACTGTAATCTTTACATACGTACAACCGTCATCTAAAATCTGTTACCCATAATAATGACCATCAGATGCAGTTGATACTCAGCTGGGTTTCTACTTCTGACACCTTCCATTTCTGCATGTTTCCACTCCCTTCAGCCTTGTCTTTAGGATGTGAAAGTTATGCTTAATTGGATTCAGGTCACTGGATTGACCTGGCCAGCCTAGAACTTTCCACTTTTTGCCCTGAAAAAATGAATTGGTAGTTAGGTCAGTGTTTAGGGTAAATGACCTGCTGCATGAAGAAGTGTCGTTCAGTTAGTTTCACCTAAGTTGGCTGTAGAAGAACAGACATAATGTCTCTTTATACTTCAGAGTTTATCCTCCACAATTTCTCGACACTTTTCTCTTGCCTTCACTCTGGTCCATATAAATCTTTCTGTCATTTGTTAACAATACATTTTCTTCAAACTTTATGTCCTTTTGTAAATGTTTGCCATCCTGAGACTAACTATTGTTTTTACACCCTTCAGTCCAGCCTATGCTGTTTCTCTGTTGAAAACCTCTGCTGATGGTTGTAGCTGACACATCCACACCTAACCCCTGGACAGAGTTCCTGATCGTTCAGGTTTTTTCTTCATTATCGTGAGCATTCTTTGGTCATCCACTGTACAGTATAGGCCTTCCTTGGTCTACCTGGTTGATTGCCATTGATGAGCACACCATTGCTTTCATTCTTCTTAATGTACCAAACAGCTGATTTCGGCACACCCAATATTCTGTGCCATGTCTCTGATCAACGTATTTGAATTTATCTGCTTCATGATGGCCTGCTTGACTTGCCCTGACACTGTTTCGATCCTCATCTTGTCAGACACCACTAACAGATGCATATGTGAAGTTAGTATCAAGAAAATGCTTAACCATGAAGCAAATGCATTCAGCTATTGCTTAAATGTGTGATTGCGGGAAAAAAATATTCTCAAACAAGGCCTTCTGTACTATGAAATGGGCCTGTCACAAAACAACTTGTCCTGCTAAGTGTGTTGGAGAAAATGTGTTGGCTGAAGATCACTGAGGCCATTTAGGGATTGATGGAATTGGAGCTGTAATATTAAACAAGTTCTACTGGCCAAGAATGAGGCAAGACATTTAGTCATGTGAAAATCTGTGGAACTGAGAAATAGTTACAGAATAAGTCAGCTCACATGCAGCACATGTCCAGCTCAGGGCCAACATAGTTATAGACATTTTTATAACTGAGTCAGGCGCTGAAATGTCTTGGTGGTCAAAGATCATTTCCAAAGATATGCCAAACATTCCCTTCCCAAAATCAAAGGCATTAATAGGTGCCATGCAGCTATGAGAACGGTACTTTGTTCACCATGGACTGCTTGCCTGAATTCAGGCCAACTAAAGGAAGGGTTTCCAAAGCAACATGGGTAAACCTTTGGGGCCCTTGGCACTCTCACAGAAAGACACAAATGTCCATGGAGCAATGTCCGTGGACACATATATGGACTTGTACTTGTTATTTCATGCATGGTATTATATTGTGTAATTGTTTTCTAATTTTATCTGCCAGGTTCTTCCACTCAAATTGACATTTCCAGTATAGTGTTTGTACATAACTAACATTTCAGGGTATCCACATCTGTTGTATTTGGAGCATGTGATGAATAAAATGTTATTTGATTTCAGGCATCTCATCTAACACAATTGTGCCATGATGCAACAGGCTACACAGTTACAGGCTACATTTTTGTCAGGCAAGCCCTACTGCCATTTGACTTTTGCTTTGGGGTGGGGCAGTTAGGAGTTGCAGGAAGCAAAATATGTTTTTTTCAGTTATACAATCGTTTGCACAATAAATAAACAGTGATTTACAGGGCCTTTGGAAATGATTTATACCCCTATACCTTTCTCCCAAAAAATGCTCTACCAGCTTTGCACATCTGGATTTGAGCAGTCTTTCAGATTTTTCTTTGTAGATCCAGGGGAGCATCATAAAATTGTGATCTCCAGGTATACTCACTGATGTTCAATGTGGTTCAAGTCTAGACTTTGCTTGAGTCACTTAAGGACATTCACAGGCATGTTCTGAAGCTACTCCAACATTGTCTTGGCTATCTGCCTTGAGTAGATGTCATGTTGAAAGATTAATCTTTGCCCCAGTCTGAGGCCCTGTGACCTCTGGATTAAGTTTTCTTCAAGGACCTTTCTGTATTTTTTCCCTGTTCAACCTTGAATCCTGACCATTCTCCTAGTTGCTTCTGTTGAGAAACATCCCCATAGCATGATGTTCCACCACCATGCTTCACCATAGGGATGATATTAGCCAGGTGATGGGCAGTATATTTTCAGTAGATGTAGCTCTTGGCATTCAGTCTGCCTGAAGGCTCTCACAGTCCTTCAGACAACTTGTGAAATATATTTTGCAGTGCATTCTGAGAGTATTCAGACTTTCCGTTTTCCACATTTTGATTTATCATGGCCTTACTCTAAAATGTATTACATTTTTGTTTTCTTCTTCAATCTGCATAATGATGACGCAAAAACAGGTTTATAGAGGTTTTGCAAATGTATTCAAAATAGATATTTTTTGGGGGGGGTTGACATGCATTGTGAAGTATTGAACATTATAGAGACATGTGTATGTCATTCTAAATCAGGTTCTAGAGACATCTGAAGGATAATTAGGGGACACAGGATGCATCTGAGCTCAGTGTGAAATGCTATGGAACAGGGTCTGAATACTTACAGTATATACATATTTACATTTTTAGTATGGTGTGCAGATTGATTGCAATATATATACATTTATTTATTCAGTTATAAATACCTATAACACAAAAACATTTAGAGAACTTGAAGGGGTCTGAATACTTTCTAAAGGCACTGTATTAGACAGACAGTACAATAACAAAGACATGGGATTACAATACACTAGAACTATAACATACACCTGACCTTTGCAGTCTCAGGACTCTAACCCTTTGAAGAGGGCAGTTAATAAGCGCAGGATCAAGGATTTGTAAATATTCTGTATGGCGAAACAAAAGGTTAGTTAAAGAAAAATATCAAGTCAAACATTATAATTATTTTGACATTGCTTTTTTTATATAATCTTGAAAATGTGTATTTATATCCTTATTTAACTCAATTATATATTTTAGTAAGTACAGTTAATTCAGTATCTCAGGAAACCTAGTCAAACATAACATGTCACTACCATCAATAGCATGTAAGAATGCAATTAACTGTACTCTCTGCACCCTCTTTTTTTAAAGGGGATTACTCATTCTAAGTCTTCCCATAAGACCCCTTGGAGTTAGACTGTGGGAAACTGCATGAATGTTCCTTGAGAATATTAGGTAGGCTACTACATTGCTGTCTCCTTTTTCTCAGCCCAGAACTGAGAAGTAATGAAATCCCTTCTTGAAAAGAATGGAACAAAGTGACACGATTGGTTAAACTTGAAAGGCATAGCTCTGCACTTCCCAAATCCCTCATCAGTTAGAACACTTCTGTATGTCTTATAGATTTGGTCTTTAACCCAGTATGGAGCTGTAGGCCATCCACAGACATTTTCTGGTGTGATACAATTTTTCTCTTGCACTATTCAAATTTGTTATCCTTATGCAAGTCACCTGGATCTTCTTGAATTGTGGTGGGAAATGCTATCCCTTTGCTTGGGCATCATGAAAAATACCTAAACTGACCATACCAAAATACACATGCATGTGATACTCATTACAAAAGAGATGTAAACCAGCTTTGTTAAAGCCTTTGTTGATTTCATTTATCTATACAATATATTCAATACCTTTGTTTACTTTTAGGAGAAAGTTTATCTCAGATATCTCTAAATCCCCAAAGAATTAATTGTGAACATGGTGATTGTAGATTAAATAATATTTCAGTTTGTAATATTTCAGTTTTGAAAAATAAAAAAATTACCAAAAATACTCAAACCATACCAACACTGGTGAAGAAGGCACAAAAGCACTTCTTAAATCTTAGGCATCCGAAGACCTACCATAAACTTCTACAGATGCACCTCTGAATCTCTTTTGAGGGTGGTGAGGTTAGCTAAAGTTACACACAGTCTGGGGAAAACTTCTTGCCCTCCAGGACAAAATTCCCATTGTGACATAAAAACGCAACCAAAGGCGTGTTCTGCTCCGTTAGCATTGAGCAGACCGAGAGATCACGGCCTAACCTTATGCTGCGTTTTTTCTGACCCCACACGAATAACGTCTAGTGCTTAGCGTTTTGTTGTTCTGAATTGCAAGTCGCTAGAAGCCAGTTCTCAGCCAATCAACACCAAATCGATGTTCTTGATTTATAAATGTCTACGGTTGACTTGATCTTTCTAGTTTAATGATGAATGCTACTTTATTTGGCCGACACTTACATCTGCTATTATGTGTAAACCTACGCAAAGACCAAAAACATGAAAGCTTTTGCGGACCAGGCTAGAAAATGTATCATAATTAGGAATATAATATTATTTATGTAAGATTAGTATAATAGCCTATATGTTAAAACCTGCAATGCGATATGAAATCATTACTCCTTATAGTTTTGATCAATTCAATTTTTTAAGTAATTTAAGATAACATATCCATCCACGTATCTCGAAAGATTTCAGAAGTGCAATGCAAAGGAGAGTGAAACCTGATCGAAACATGGCGCCAATCGATAGCCTGCACGCAGTCTCTAAAAAGTTGGCTTATTTCTGTGTAAGCTATTATCTTGAAGAATAGAATAACCTAGCAGTAGAACATGTCCAATATTGTTGAATTAATACAGTAGCCTTATTATCGAATATATGCCATCTGGAGCTAAACACAGTTGTGGGAGCATCGTGCTGGGTGTGCACTAACTCAATAGTCGCACATGATGAGCTTCCTCAAGCTGAGGTAGCGCATAAAGCCGCACTAGCAAAAACAGCTTTGAACCGGTTTGTTCTCCGTCAACAAAGCGGTATATAACGGATAATGTTGTCGATGGCACACAAGCTACTGTTAGGAGCCAAGTCTCCACACGGGACCACAATATTGCCTAGCCTACTGGGCGCTAGGCATCCGCCTGTGGGATGTTGTTTCTTTTTGTATCATATTTAAATTGAGTTATAGGAATAGGCTACGGACCTTGATGGCAACTTCTTGTAGGCAAACGCGCACTTATCCTGCATTTGCCTGTTGTTGTTATTCTAGTGGTGGTTGTTGTTGATGTTACGGTAAGACGCATGCATTTCCTTGAGTTAAAATAAAAATGTATATTCTATCAAAACAGTAACATAGCTACATCTCAAAATATTCTGTATTTTGTAGGCTAGGTCAATCTGTGAGTTTAAACAAATCAGTGTAAATGCTAATAAGATAAATAATTACTTAAATTATTCTGTATATATGCACAACTTTTTGCGCGATATTTAAAAAATATTATGAGCGGAGGATGCTGCGGCAGTGAAGTACAAATTGTTGTCCACCAGAAAGTATTAATGAACGCTGAAAAAACACTATGGGAAAAAGGGTGCGCCTTTAAAAGTACAGTGTTTCTAAATGACATCAGACACAACGGACAACGTAGACAGTCTAGACAAGAAACTCTCCTCCTCCAAGGTGTGGTCTGTGGAGGCACAAAATGCACCGCACAGGATGGGAAAAGTTGCACTCTGTTTGAGAAGTAGCCTAGGCTACACTAAAACAGGTGACCTGCCTGGTAGACCAGGCAAGAGCAGCATCAACATCTAGACGTGAGTGTGCTTTGGCATTTATCAATGAATTTAGAAACCGCAAAGCAGCTTAGGACCCCTGCCACTTTGTTAATCATGCTTGTTGTCTCTAAACTTGCTTGTGAACTGTGATCTGTACTGTCATGCTTTTGATCAGTTGTAATATTTATGTCCTTGTCCATTCCGCCTGTCTTTTTAACTCTTCCTTATTTTCTGTTTTCCTTTGGATGCTTACCCACCGAAGCTGCAACATTCAAGCAGACAGCATGAGTCCCCAAAGCTCAAAAAAGGTTTTGGATGGCGGTTGGGGTTGGGTCATTGTTGTGGCCTGCTTCATGGCCCAGTTCCTGGCCTATGGCTCCCCCCAGTCAGTGGGAGTCTTGTATCCAGAGTGGCTCAACACCTTCCAGGAGGGAAAAGGCATGACGGCTTGGGTTGGTTCCCTGGTCTCTGGAGTTGGACTCATAGCCAGTGAGTTTTTATTACATTTTAGATAGGACAACATGGGGCAGATGCACCCCCCCAAAATCTAATTGCTGATTTTTACCATTCAGGTAAAGAAATGGAAATAGGATTTTAGTAAACTTTAAATTATCTCCTAAATTATTTGAAATATATATTTGAAAAACATTTAGAATATATATTAAGTGTACTAACATTATTTCCAATCATGTATTATGTAATAGAGGGTTACATTATAAGACATTTAAGTATACTTATTAGTGTGTTAATAGGTCCTTATGTACTATTTTAATACTATATTAAAACTATTTAATTTACCAAAGTATGAATTAATTGGTTCTAAAAAAAAATTTATCTCGGGGAAACTGAGCTAGACAGTTTCTAAATTAATGTGAGAAACAAATGATCAACTATAAAGAACCAATATTTTAGAAAAAATATTCTAAGATACAAATTTACAGGTTTCACTCCCTTTCTGTCCCATGTGCTCCCCCAGGTCCTGTTTGCAGTGCTTGTGTGGATAACTTTGGAGCACGCCCTGTGACAATCTTCAGTGGGGTCATGGTGTCAGGAGGCCTGATGCTCAGTGCCTTTGCCCCAAATGTCCAGTTCCTCATATTTTCTTATGGGATCGTTGTAGGTAAGTCAGAACATTGTTTGGGTCATTTTCTGTCGAAACAAAAGTGGTTATTAATAGGTTTATCAGACATTTTATTGCTGGAACCTAGCTCAAATTATTGTTGTCAAAATCAAACGACACTGCACGACCCGTAAAGTAATAATAGAACTTAAAAATCATTGCACGGACAACATTGGCAAGTGCAATAGTCTTTATAAAATGCGAATCAACTAACCTCGCTACCTGCACAATTCTAAAATGAGTTTGAGCCTAATCTCAGAAATCTATGAAACTAACAGTTCAGGGCTCCTTTACTTTTAAATAATTTAGCAGACAGTCATACCCACAACAGCTTACAGTAGTGAGTGCATACCATGTACATATTTTTCATATTTCATATTTTTCATCTTGGTATTTCGGTCACCATGCTCTTCTATAGAGCCAGATGGCAAAAATCCCCTAGACCAGGCGAGCCAGTGATTCATAACTTTATAAGCTCAAGTCTTTGTTACTGTAAAAAGCACAGGTTAACAAATTAATGCATGTTCGGATGACTGTCCGACAATAAAAATATTTCACATTAGCTAGCCTAATAATGTTAGCCAGTGGCACAGGTCTGCGTGGCTTTTGCTAGGTAGCTGTGTTGTCCATGCATCTACACAAGTCAGTGTTGAATAAAAAATATACCTGATGAATTTTTCTAAAAGCATAGGCCAGGTAAGTTAATAGTCAACACCAAACTGCAATATACCTGCTTATTTCAAGACTTAAACTACCACACCCAGTAGTTAGCTTGTATTAGGTAAACAAAACTAATGAGGATTTCACTGTATTGTCCATGGACCAGTACTACTCAATGACAATATAACTGACATGCCTTGCTTCCAAAAATAGTCAGCGAGTTACATAAAGATTATAGTCAATACCAAATCTTTTGAAACAGCCACACTGTCAATTTATAATACATGCATGGACAGGCATTGTGTTAGTTAAGCTGCACAGCTTTTTAGCTAACAAGATACTGTTTGGACGATTTGCGAATGATGCACAAGTTAGCACATACTGTAGATGACTTAGTACACATTTTTTGGGAATGTATCTTTAAGCTGTTGAGAAGGTTGTTTGAGAAGGTTTGAGACCTAAGCAACATGCTTAAATATTTTAAAGTACATTTAGAAGTAATATACTGTGCTGTAAATCAATGCTGTTTGCTTACAATCCCTCGGTGTAGTTGACAATCCCCAGTGTTTTAGGAAATTATGCTTATGTTAATGTACTTGCTTTTTCAGCTTCAGACAAATCCATTCTTCTCACTTAAAAGCGTTATTTTTGTTTGTTTTAATGAAAACATGGCATAGTTATATTAACATGTGATAGATGTCTTACCCCATCTTTTTGACTCCCCCATCACAATAATTTAACTAACACTGAATGATAGATGTGTAATGCAATGGGGAAAGAGACAATAGAAAGCCAATATTAACACTGCCTTGGGCATTGGCCTGAGAGAGAGGCCATGCATATTTTAAGATAGACATCTATTTTTAGACAGTCCCTTAGACTCTGGTTAGTATTTTCTAATGCCCCCCTTTCCCCATAGATATCCTTATGAGTATAATTTTCGGAGTCCCTTGGGATTTCATCAAAAAGAAATAGCTTAATAACATGGTACATTTATGTTAACATATGACTAACATGGCCTTGTACAGTCACACAGTTTCACATTAAGGTACAATATTTACAGTGCAAGGCTTTGTTCGGAATATGAAATATTCACGTGCTAAATAAGGCATTGTACACGTTCCTTTAAAATGTGCTAATGGATACCTTTATTATTGTCCACAGGTCTTGGCTGTGGACTTGTCTATGCTGCCACATTAACCATCACCTGTCAGTACTTTGACAAGAGGCGTGGCCTCGCCCTTGGCATTGTCACAACAGGTACTTTAATGGATCAATGGATTCACACAGAATTTCACATGCTGAGTTTGCTCAAGGTTTATAAGCCAGAAGTATTGGAATGTCAGGGTGAACGTTGCAGTATATAAATACTGTAGGCTTGTAGATAGGGAGATTGACTGTTAACTACAAAAACACTAGCAATACAACACTGTTTTGGGGCATTCTTTTTATTCCCTCTAAGTAAATGCATTAAAATCATCCAAAACATTCCCTTAGGGAATATCAGACTGCATCAAAGTAGAACAGGGAGGGTTGCTTTTGGCCATGTTTTCCCATTAGGCCTTTATAATATTAATATTCAATTATCTCCAAGGCCTTATGCTTGAAATGTCACAAATAAATACATTCCTTCTCTCATTTAGGCACAAGTGTAGGAGGATTCCTTTATGCCACAGCTCAGAATGAGCTAGTGGCTCTGTTTGGTCTGGATGGCTGCCTTCTGATTGTTGGGGCCTTAGCCCTAAACCTCATAGCCTGTGCTGGCTTCATGAGGCCCCTGAACATGCCTGGTTACTACCTCAAACAGAAAGCTGCTCTGGAGCGCACAGAGGAGCAGCTCTTTGAAAAACTGCCTGCAGACAACCTGAAGGCCTCACCGGGGGCTGGGGAGAAAACCCTGACAATCAAGGATATCCTGATCACCATTGATGCCAAAGACATTACCGTAACAGAAAAAAACAAGAGCTTAATGGCAGGGTCCGCCATAGTAAGAATTATTAAAAAAAAACATAAGGCCTACTCAAAGTACATGAACTCCACGGCTGACTTCTTGCATGACAGGAACTTCATGGCCCTTTGTATTGCTATTTTCTTGTTCACCCTGGGAGCCTTCCCTCCGGTTCTCTTCATGGAGGACGTGGCCTTAAGTGAGGGCCTCATTGACGGGGTAAGCATTATCCCCCTGGTCTCTATTGTAGCCATCATGACCGGCTTGGGCAAGCTGGTCCTGGGCATTCTAGCAGATGTGACATGGATCAACAGTTTGTTCCTATATGCCTTCACCCTGCTTGGCACGGGAACAGCCCTCCTCCTCATCCCTATCTCTAAAACATACATAGAACTTCAGGTACTCTCAGCTGTGGTGGGCTTCTTCTCGGGGAACTGGTCCCTAACGTCATACATTACCACCAAGATTGTGGGCCTGGACAAACTGACCCAAGCCCACGGGATCCTCATGTTCTTTGGTGGATTCGGGATCATGATTGGGCCCCCTGTTGTGGGTAAGAAAGATTCCACTTATGACACGATTGGTAAACATAATTTCTGAGTGTGTTGTATAACAATAGAAAAATCACCATAATGTGTGAGTAAGAAGGTATTGGTCTTTATCACACTCATGCTTTCATTTAAAGTTCCTTCTAACTAATGAAATTCTTGTTTTATCCCTCGCTCTTTCCTGATCCAGGGTGGTTCTTTGACTGGACCCAGTCTTATGACTTGGCATTTTACTTCAGTGGATGTTCTGTGCTCTTGGGAGGGATCACTCTCTTTCTGTGTGCGCTGCCGTGTTGGGACAAAAAGAAAGCAGACATAGACAGGCCTGATATACAGTACACCAGCAACTGTGCCAAAATTGCTTCAGTAGCCTGAAACTAACCTTCATATAGACCTTACCATGAAGTGCTATTAGTGATTTTTGTTAATTTATACCAGTGGTTCTCACATGGTAAGTAACAATTCAAATTTGAACCAAATTCTGCCCTCCAACAAGGTGTTTTCCTGCTGCCAGATCTCGGGCTGTGTACCTGAGAAGAGCTTGGATATCTACCTATTCTATAAAAAGAATTAAACCGCAAAATTTTGAGGCCATATGTATTGAATTCAAAATAGAATTAGTAGTAAATATGTAAAAAGTTGAAATGTATTAATAATTAACAGTAGAACATAGATACATTGTAAAAATATTGATCAAATACAAAAGAAAGAATTTGCAAGCCTATTAATTCCATTTTGCCTAAGCTCGTGCCTGCAGTTAATACTTTTGGTTATGGTACTCAAATCTATGCTTTAGTTAGTATACAAGTTTTTGTATATTTTTTACCTGCACAGTGGGGTTAAGAGTAAGGCATTTTCATTAATCCTGTATTGGAGGGACTGGTAGTCTTAACCAATCAATAACCGGGTTTGTTTTTGGTAATCTCAGTATTATGTGCTAAATTGAAATGTGAAATGTCAAGGTAATCTAGTCTGCCCACGTTTTCTCATTTAAAAATGGGCTATGAAGACACATCAGTGCTTTCTTAACCTGACTTCTATGCCTTAATGCAAACACTTTATGTAATGACAATGTCAAAACGAAAATAAAGTAATAAAGCTAAGATCTGAGGATTGTAAACAAAGATTTTAACCTCAGGGAAGAGCATAGCGAAATGGAATCAATCATGTTGGTTTTTGGAAATAGAAATGTGAAATAGAATAGAAACTTTAATTGGTTTTCAAATCACAAGTTTTTACTTCTGAATGAAAAGTTTGCTCTTTATTTAAAATGCACATCCTTTTATTCAGATTTTTATATTTAGTTAATTTGATTTTAAAATTATCAACTGTGTCACTTTGTCTAAAATAGAATATTTTCGTTTTCAGATTTATTTCTTATATTTATTTAATGTTGACGTTTAAATGGAAATAGATCCATATTCCTATGTTGAACATTTTAATTATGGCCTCATTTTAAGAGGTCTGTTCAACAAAATAGTATTTTGAGAATTAATACAATACAATATTTACGTAGAAATAATTGTAATTTGTGTATTTCCATATCTTTGCTTACTTCAAATGGAAATGTCGTTTTCTTCTGGTGACCCTGTGGGGAAATTTAAACTAACAGTAGCCTGTGAAGACTATGAATGAAACCAGACAAGACTGTTGAAATGAATCATTAATTAACATATTGAAAGCCTGACAATTCCAATTAAATTTCCAAAGAATTTCTTACGTATTTCTAGGAATGAAATACAGGGAGTGGAAAAAGGAGGGAATACACTTTTATATACTCTTTTTAATTCTAAATGCACAAAAACTTACCAAAGCACTACTACTGTTTATGCCTGTCAACACGTTATGCCTGAAGAATACAAGCCTTGCTTTCCAAGAACATAATTTATAGGCTAAATATGCACACATTTTGTTTATTAATTCAATGGGATTTTCTTTTAATTGTGCTGTCCAAACCTGTTTCTTGGAGTTAGGGATGTAGTAAACAATACACATTGTCTTTAGCAACCTAAGACCTTGCTAAAGGATACGCTGGGCAAATAAGGTCCAATTCCTAATGTACTGTATGTTGGTCCTTTATGGCATGACCACTTTGCTGCATTTTTTCACCAGGCTGCTCCTATAGACTTTTTTTTATATTTTATTTTAAATTAAATTATATTTTAGCCTAATCAACTGTTAATGTTTGTAAATCACTGTTCATATGCACTTCCCAGTCCCACATACATATTGTATTTAAAGTGATTTGAAAATTTAGGATTTTATATTTTGTTAGATATTTTACTGTCACTTTATTGTAAAATATACAACAATATTTTTTATGCTTTGTAGTTTTTCTTCAGGTTTAAGACTACTGGGATATTGTTTTATTGTCAATCAATCATCATTTTAAATGAAATAGAAAATATCGGTGATCCAAAATGGCTGGAAATATTTGAATTGCCACATTATATTATGATGAACCACTTTGTCTTATTATTGTCAGTATTACAGTATTTATGTTTATAATATTTATCTGTTTGTATTCTGTTTCATTTACATCTAAAAGTGTAAAAAAAAAAAAGATATTCAAAAGTGTGATTCTTGATTGTTTTTTATGTTATCTGACAAGCAAAAGATGGGTTGGTGTACAGTACTATTCGGCAATATTCCTTTAAGATAACAAAATACAGCAGTAAAGGGTCATTTCGTGTTTATTTGATTTGGATATGAAATCCAAAAGCACATTAACAGTTCCAATAGTTGTTTTTGTTATCTAAAGGAAATATTTAATAAAGACACAGTAGTGCCTGAGTTATTACATTAATGATGTGTTTGATTTAACATGTGCACCATACATGGCTCCCACGACACAACAAAATGTATGAATATATTTTATTTCTCTATCTGCATTTGGAATTGAATGAACAGATAAACATTACTGCCGATATTAATTTGTTTTGGTTTTTATGTTTTGTAGATATGTTGATTGACAGTCAGTGCAGTGGTTAGTGTGTGCCTTTGTTACATGTTACATTTACATTTTATTAATTGGTACACTCTTATCCATAGTAACTTCCAGTTTTACGATACCTCTGGGGAACATCCGCTCAACTTAGTAGTAGGAAGTACATTCTAACCAATTAATTAGTTGTCAGCGTTTTGGGGCTTAATTGGCCATTTTGCAAGATTTTCTTATAATATTAGAAAAGGCATTGGGAAAATATGTTATTGAAAAGTGCACTTCAAAAATTATATGTATTTTCAAGTGTATTCCATTTAGTCCATTATGTGTTACCCTAAATTTGTGTTATATGTTTTTTTGCAAGTTGTAGTGCAGTGCCTAAGTGATTCTCTTCATCTACTCATCTACTTTTCCCACTTGCTGCTTTAGCAAAACCTAGACAGAAAGATCAACAGGATCTAGCAGTACTGCTGCAAATGTTTTTTTTTACCAGTTTGAAAAACAGCTGGATGAAGCTTGAGAGAAAACTACAATAAATATAGTAATCGCTTCCAAAAGATGGAGGAATACAGACTGATTTGGACACTGAGTTGGCTGTTTCACCTCAACGTGTAAGCAAGTAAGGACTTTAACAAGCAAATAGAAATAAACTGTTGCACTCACCCCCCCCCCCCGATCATGAAGTGCTTCGAAAGACTGGTCTTGGCCTACCTTAAGTCCTGCTTTCCGCCCAATACTGGATCCCTTCCAGTTTGCCAACCAACTGAACAGGTTGACAGAGGATGCTATCACTCTCTGCCCTTACCCTCTTGGACAAAACCAACATCTAGGAGAGAGTACTGTTCATTGACTTGCTAGCTCAGCATTCAATCCGGTCATCGGCCCTAGACTGATCAACAAACTCCATGACCTAGGGATCAGCCCCTCTCTGTGCAACTGGACTTAAGACTTCCTAACTTACCGACACCAGCCTGTCAGGTTAGACAACTTCACCTCCTCCACCCTGAACCTGAACACTGGTGTTCCGCAAGGCTGCATTCTGAGCCCCCTCCTGTAATCACTCTTCACCTACAACTGCATTCCTGTACAGTTCACAGATGACACCATGGTGGTCGGCCTGATCAGTGACTTTAAGTTAGCCTACAAGAAGGAAGTCTTTCAGGAAATGCGGATTTCAAGAAATCTAAAGGCTGCAGTCACACCCCAGTTTTCATCGATGGCACTGAGGTGGAGCATGTGCACAGCTTCAAATTCCTGGGTGTCCACATTCCGGATCCTCAACGCCACAAACCTTGTGAAAAAGGTACAGCCCAAGGTCTTTTGCCGCTGCACAATTGAAAGCATTGAAGCATGTTGGATCTCGCAGATCATATTGAAATCAATTTGATTTTCTGGTCAGATGCTCATAACAGAATGAAAATGATAATTGAAAATGTAGCTGACATTTTTTGCAATAACAATATTGTTATTGTTGTATAATATTGACCCATCAGTGTAATTTCTGGGAAAAATGGGGATAACTACAAATTTCAGCCAACAATCACAGAGGCTGTGCATACCATTTAGGGGGTGGAGATCCCAATGAATGCACCTCATAAAAGAATATTTCAAAACCCTACCATTTTTGAGTGTCACAGTTTTTTTAATACAGTAAGATGCACTTGGCCCCGGCTGCCATTCAGCAATTCAGATATGTTCTTGTGAATTTATATGAAGAGTGATTGTAGTTATGATTGCTTTGTTACCTAGTGCTAAACTTGTCAATGATCCACCTACCACTGTCTGTTCATCTTTCACTTTTGTTTGTGGTAGCTGTAAAGACAGTTAACTGGTCAGCTATATTGAAATGCAGAAGAGAGCAGTGTCCAGAAAAGAGCAGTGCATAAAATAAGTACCAGAAAAAGTCACATGGGAGGTATAAGCAAGCAGATTACTTTTGACTTCAACAGAAAACTGTACATTATAGTTAAAACTGGCAAAAGGACGAATGTAAACCAACAAAATAACACACTACCCTCTCCTGTGCCCAGTAAAAAAGGAAAAACGCCTCAAAAGTAGTTTTCCACCAACCTTACCACTGTAGTATATTTCAAACTAACCTGCAGAATGCTCAGCCTCACAAAGCTACGAAACCAAGATCTTATTCTCCTATGTGTGGTTTTCGGGATATTTCCCTGGTGTCATTAATAATCACCACCAGCAAAATCACCACCAGGAACCAGACAGACCAGATAAAGAGATAACACACATTGTGCTGACACATTGCAGATCGTACTGGGATTCTGTGTGGATCCCAAAAAACATAAGAGAAGGACAGAGACAAGCCCCTTTAGGTGACTGCTAAGGTCACATCTTTCGTTATCCTTTTACAATGTGTGGGGGACATGGATGTCATGCAGAATCACAATGTACATTTTCATGGTTATTCTGACAACACACAGTTGTCTATTTAAATGAAACATGGAGAATCCCCAAATAGAGCTACTTAGGAAGCATGCGTTTCAGATATTAGGAAGTGGATGACGGAGAACATCTTGCCTTTAAGGACACTAAAACAATGAGTTTTGTTGGCAGACCTTACAGTGAACCTCGATGGTTGTATGCTTGTATCCCAAAAAACGGATAAACCTTGGCGTTACCCTCGACCCTGACCTCTCTCTTGATGAACATATAAAATACCTGCTTATTTTCATCTTCAGAAACATTGTCAAAATCTGAAATGTTTTATAAAAATATGCAGCAGAAAAACAAATCCATGCTTTTGTCATTTCTAGATTAGATTACTGTAATGCTCTTCTCTCCAGTTACCCTGATAAATCAATATAAAACGTCAATTAGTGCTAAACATGGCTGCTAGAATCCCTACTAGAACAAAGAAATGGAACACTACTCCAGTAATAGCCAATTTTTTTGCACTGGCTACCTGTTAAGGCTCAGGCTGATTTTATTTCAAACTACATAGCAATACATGGACTTGCCCCTACCTATCTCAATGATATGCTCCAGCCTCACATACCTACACATTAAACCTTAGATCGTAAGATGCAGGCCTTTTAATTGCACGTAGAGTTTCTAAACAAACAGCAGGGCTTTCTCTCATAGAGCTCTATCTGCCAATTAAGGTTAGAAATGCACTCAGTGCAAACTTTCAAGTGTCTACTGAAGACTCATCTCTTCAGCATGGTCTATGATTAAATGTAGTTTGGCCCAGGGGTGTGAATGTGAACGGAAAGACTTGATACTGTCCACCCTTGCTGTTTGGCCAGATGGGCTCTCATCACCACTGCCCCCGCCACTGCCATTCAGGGGCGCAGTCACTGGTTCGTTGTTGTCACTATCCAGAGATCTGACTATTCCAGCTGGAAGTCAGATAACGCCCGCCCCCTCAACCCGGTTGTCCCTGTCCTTGTCCATCAGGTCATGCTTCTGACCTGGATTAGGTTTTATAGACTTTGGACAAAGCCCACGTGCATTTACTAATTGTTACAACTTGTGGTCTTAAAATATTCACTTGGACTGGTCACCCCTCCAAGCCCGGTTCCTCTCTGGGTTTCTTCAAAATATCTTCCCCACTTAATAAGGAGTTTTTCCTAGCCATTGCGCTTCAACATTGTTGTTGCTTGCTCCCTTGGGTTTCAGACTGGATGTTGTGTATAAGCACTTTGAGACAACTGTTGATGTACAAAGGCCTTCATAAACAATTTTGATTGATCGATACAATGCATAATCAAATCACCTCAGCAGGATTTTCACATCCACTGTCTCCAAACAATCCACCCCGGATGGGGTAAACACCACCACTCATTCTGAATACATGTTTTATTTCTGTTTCCTGAGGCCCTTCCTCAAGCAGAGAGCCCTGGATGATGAGCTGTACCCACACATCCACTATAAAACTGTAGAAGTATATCATGAACACCGCGCTGGCAGATGGGAGAACAAGCCCTTTTCCTCTCACATTTTTTACCTCATCATGGACCTGCCTTTATGAAGAATGTTTGTTATTCTCATACTGTGTGTTACTGTGTGTGCTTGTCTTTAGTGACTAAATAGATCATTTTATGCTTGTCTTAAGGGACTCAAAAATGGTCTAGTGCTTGTCTTTATTAACTCAATAGATAGTGTAGTGCTTGTCTTTAATAACTCAATAGACAGTGTAGCTCTTGTCTTTATTTCTCTCCCTCTAAATCTGCCAGAAGTCAGTCTCATCCTGAGAAGTCCCTTCCCATCTGTGTCTCTATCTAAGGTGAGTGTGGGTGAGTTAATGCAATTGTACTGTACTGCCCACACACTGCTGCACCCTTAGCCAAGGTCTGTGCCTTAACAGCTGTATAATAATAATAAAAGGTAATAAAATAATATCTTTGACATATAAAGGACAGATGTCAGCAAGAGAAACATTACCGGATGAGAAATTAAAACCAGTTAATTTACAACCTATTATAGCCCGTAGCAAACAAGTCCATGTTTTGACTGATAAGAGCTTTAAAACAGAATTACCTCATAAAGACAAAGGAATGCCTCTGTCTGCCGAGGTCATATAGTGTCAGGCCAGTTTCGACTGGTTTAAACCTTTCTTTCTGTATTCCAATGTTGTATTGGAATTTTTATTTAAATTTTCTATAGTGCCTACTCAATCCAGAACCAGCCGCACACAACTGTTGGGTCTGATTCAAGGACATGACTTCCCCTACTGGTTTCTTTTTCCTTTACATGTATGTTTTGTCCAGCACTGTAGTTCTCCTTCAGTGTAGCGCATTCATTTAGTATAGCTCCACCTAGTGTTTATGGACTGATAATAATGTTAGGATATATTGTGGAGGGTATCAGAAGTTTTCTGAAAATGGGGGATCATCTACAGTCCTAGCTTCAAGGGTATGCTGGTTCAAACACTGGCATGCCAGGATAGAGATGATGATTTAACAGGGGTTTAGCTGAAACTGCCTTCTGGTAGGGGTGACATGGCCATGAGACCAGAGGTAGCAGATCAAAGTTGCTGAATATTGCATAAAGTTAGGGAAGTTCCATGGTTTTGTACTGGATGCAAGCTTTTACTGCTGCATTCTTGATACGTTGTAAAAGGTTTTGATTGCACAAGCAGGGAATCCTATCTATTTTTAGTTGAAGCAGTCTTGACCTTAGATGATAAATTCCTGGATTAGTAGCTGTGCCACTTCCTGTATGAGGTATGGTTGCTCAACATGAAGAGCTACCTCAAATTGCATTTAGGATCTAAATATGTTAAGCCTGTTAAGTCGATTGTTTGATTTCATTTAATTCAAGTCTTCACAAGAAATTTTCATTTTATTTTGCATGTCCCCCTTCACTGACATTTTTTTTTTGTCAAAATATAAGTAGGTCTGGTGATGATCTTACCCATTTATTCATTTGAGTAAATGTTATCAGTTTCAGATTTTCCACCTCTGTGTCTTTCATAGCATCTTTTGCTTCTTTCCCAAAACGCATGCACATGAATGCATGTGCGTACAAACACTCACACATCCTCTCTTTCAAAATATGTGTTCGGTTTCACTCAGTAAAAAAAGGATGGTTATGATGAAATGTGAAGGCCATCCCAAGGCTACCTCATACATTAGTGTGTTGTCTTCAGATGAGCCACTGTGACGGCCACATAATGAGGTGGCCAACATGGCTATCATGTCACCTCTGTAGGAGATCAAAGCTCTAAAGCAATATAACAACACTACATGACACATCTATGTATGTCCTGATGTCATTCATTTTGCAAGTGCTTTGGGGTTGATTTGGGATTTGGAAGGTGTGAAGCCTTGCTGGGCGTATTACTGTTTGGCTCAGACTGTACCCTATGTCACATTAACTGACGTTACTGAGGGAACACGGCTTTGAGGGCAACTTCTATACACAGATTGTAAGACGCTACATTGTTTGCATTTTCTTTTCTTTTCTTTTAATAAACCGGAACATTTGGTTTTCAGTTTACCAATGCCTTTTGAAAAAGAAGTGAAGAAAACATCCACAAAATAAGCCAAATGATACAACAGTATGATGCACGTTAATACGACACAAAAAATGACATTGGAGAGATAGACATCTGCACTGAACTATACACAGCTTTTGTACATGTAGCAGTTCTAAAAGTAAAATACAATGTTTTGATTACAATATTCACTGTACAAAGTTATCTAAATAAGGCATCACAGGGACTATACCAGTAATGAAAGCATCAGTTTGTCTGAAATATTAACTTAGCATCTTTCTCTTCTTCGTTTTTAAAGCAATGCCCAAAAAGAGGACCGTGGGCCCATGGCAGAGATGTACTGCAAGTACAGAAACCTAAAAGCTAAACTCTGCTTACTGGAAGCCCTGATCAGTAAACAGGATACACCAAAGACTTCTTCACAGTGGAACCTTTATTTTTAAACAGTTTTTTACTGACATTATTTTCAGAACAATTATTTGCCAGGTGCGACTACCGGTACTTCTTGTCATGTTTCATGCCGTGATTATTACATGATGTTTCACTAAAAATTACTTTGTTAACTGACTCTCACTTTGGTTGAGACTGATGGCAAGATGATCCAAGTTTCAACATCAAGGTATCTCTGTCCAATAAGAAGTTGTTTATTATTCATGACAAATAATATTTTATGCAATTGATGTTATTATAATATTTTATGGTAACAATGTGTGTAACATTTTTATCCACATGTCAGATACATCAATTTCTGAGCTATTTTATGGCACTTTTTTGTAATTTGCATTTTATTCTAGCCAATCTATGTTGATATAACAGGTACATGGTCTACTACATAAAAAAGGTGCACTTTTAAATGTCTTGGCATGGGGAATATGTCATCCAATTACACAATCTGACAATCCTGTAGGTTTGTGTAATGAATCTGTTTTTGTCCTACATTGTGCTATAATATGTTACTTTTTGATATGATGAATTGTGGTTATCACCTTGAAAGAAACAAATTGTGAATGTTGACATAGTGCAAGTTACTCCTGCCGTCAATTCAATTCTTACCCCCTTTCATTGAAAAAAGTTCACTCTTCACTCAGAAATGCCAATATATGCTAGCTATGATCAGAGCTTTTAACATTGTGCACTTCAGGTTTATATATTTTTTATAGATCAGTAAAAAATAAATATTTGTTATATTTTTTGTTGCAAAACACAGTTTATGGTTTTCTTATAACTACAATAAATAAAACATTACATTGCAGAAAGGTAGCTATAGTAGAGGTTCTGACAGTTATCATACTCAGTTTCAAAGTCATGCTGCAGATACTGCATCGTGCTCTTAAAGGTTACTTGATCCAGAGTTAATGAGTTTTAGTGGCTGTTGCATTGGTTTTGTTATTCTACAGCAAGTTATGTCCATTTGTTTTACCTTTGGCATAAAAATAATGACACCACAGCCCTACATTTTTTTCCAGTTGCTGCCAATAAAGGGAGGTAAAGAGTCCCCCTTGATCTGAAATCAAACTAATGTAAAAACGGGAACTCCATCCATCCTCCTGGGCTGAAGTGAGCAACAGAAATTAGAACAGATATAAAGGAGTACGAGACATTAGAAAAAATAACAGGAGTGAATATCTATGAAAAAAGCTGCATACATGTGAATACATGCCAGAAACAATGTTTGGTTAGAGGATTTAAAGGGTTCATTGAGTTAATTGGCCAGTGTTGGCTAGCAGGTTAGGGTGATGTTGACAAAGGTTCTTCAGGGTCCTACATTTAAGCTCCCTCTGTTGCATTGTATCTCTCCTGATGGAGTTGGTGGGAGGTTTAAATAAAATTCTCCATTTGAGGAAGGGTGCTCTCTTGAATCTGGAAAGGGCTATGGAGTTTCTTTATGTGTATATATGCTAATCGGCTGTGAATTCAATCAACTGCGAATAGTCTCCCATTAGCGTCCCACGCTGATGTTGCAGGTCTTGCAGCTGGGGTCCTTCTTGGCATTGAGGGTAGAAAGGCTCATGAGTTGGTGCCCGCTGATCTCCGCCACCGTGCCCAGCGCCAGGTCCACTGGCTCTGTGTAGATTACCTCCAAAATCACATCCTGGGCGTGCCGAAACACTGGCGCCCTGTCGCCCGCCGCCTCGTCCACCATGCATGTCAGGAAGCGATTGTTGGTGATGTCAAGAGCTGGAAGCCTTGCCTTACAGAAGTCATCTCCCGGTGACCCGTGCGGGGCAATAACCAGAATGACGTAGTGGTAAGCAGTGTACATGCAGTAAAAGTCCCCGAAGTAGAGGTTGGTCTTGGGATTGAACAGGACGTCGGCTTTTATCTCGAAACGTGTGCGGCCATAGGGAGAGTCCTGGGGAGGCTTGCCTGTGTTGAACTCTGTGTTGCAGCTAAAGTAGATGCCCTCCAGCTTCCCGCTGATAGGTGAGCCGTGGCTTCCACTGTTGTCCTTAACAGCTGGCAGCATGCGGTTCCCATGCGCCTCCCTACAAATGAGAAGTGGAAAACTGTCTTGAGTATTTTGATTGGATGTACATAGATTATTACAGTACAGCCTCATTAGTACAAGCAGGGATTTGGGTAGCAACAGGATCCTGTCAAATCTTGTCAAGGTGGGTCTTGAAAATGTTAAGAAAAAATATGAAGACCCAATATAGGAAACTATTTACACTATAACCCCATTCACAAAAAAGTTGGGACTCTGTTTAATAAGGGAATCTCATCATCTATGATGCATAATATCATTAAAAGATTCAAATAATCCGGAGAAACTGTGTACGCAAGGGACAAGGCCAAAAATTCATATTGGATGGCTGTGATCTTTGGGCTGCTTTGGCACTGCATTTAAAACAGACATGATTCAGGAACACTTGTATGGGCTCGGGAACATGGGCTCCAAAAACCATTGTCTGTGAACAAAGACACAAATGCAAGTTAACACTCTCACGCATGCTAAGAAGAAACCATATATAAACAAGATCCAGAAATGCCGCCGCCTTCTCTGGGCTCAAGCTCATTTTTGATGGACTGAGGCGATGTGGAAAACTGTCCTGTGATCTGACAAATCAAGTTCTTTTTGGGAATCATAGACGCCGTGTCTTTTGGGCTAAAGAGGATGGGAAACATCTGGCTTCTTATCAGCGTGCAGTTCAATAGCCAGCTAACGTGATAGTATGGGGGTGCAACAGTGCACCTGGCATGGGTGACTTGCACATCTGTGGAGGAACCATTAATATATACACAGGTTTTGGAACAACATAAGCTACCATCCAGACAACATATTTTTCAGGGAAGGCCCTGCTTAATTGAACAAGACAATGCCAAACCACATTCTGCACCTAATACCACAGCATGGCTCCGAAAGTAAAAAAGTCTAAATTGGCCTGCCTGCAGTCCCGACCAGTCCCCTATTGAAAACATTTGGTGCATTATGGAACAAGAAATACGACAGAGACCCTGAACTGCTGAGCAACTGTAATCCTATTTCAGGCAAGAATGGGAATACATTTAACTCTCAAAACTAAACCAAATGGTCTCCTCAGTTACAATTATTAATTATAACAATTAGAGGAGATGCAACACAATGGAAAACCTTCCACTGTCCCAACTTTTTGGAAATGAGTGGCTGGCATTAAATTCCAAATAATATTTTTGAGTTTCAACATTTTATATGTTGTCTTTGTACTATTTTCAGTAAAATATAGGAATAACTGATTTGTATGTCATTGCAGTCTGTTTATATTTGCATTCTTTTTTGGAAACGGGGTTTAGCTTGAAAATAAAATAACTTCTTAGTTTTCTCTCTGGCAAACTAACCTGTTCCTTTTCTTTAGACAGAACTCAGACAGACAGCATTTGGATTGCATTTGGCTGATCTGTGAATGCCAACATTATAAATAGCAATGTTTTTGGGTACACATTGGAATTCAGATCTCCCATGCGACTGAACCGTCTTAATTGAAGTCCAAAGACTTAAACTCTTGGCATGAATAATTTGGTTCTTAAAATATAACTAGATCATTTACATAATGACAATAATGATGCCTAATATGTAGGCCTAATTCCAGTCACCATAGAAATGGTCTAACTTTACGGTCCTTGTATGTATTCTCCAGCAGATGGGGCTGTCTCTGTATCATGCAACAGTACACCTCTCATTAATTAAAAGAGAAACTAGAGAACAGAAATGTGATCTCCCAATAAGAAATAAAAATACACTAGGCAGGCTTTGGTCCAACTTATGCAGTCACAGAGGAGATCTTTTTTTTCCACTAGGAGTCGGCAGAGCTCAAGAAACATGCCACCAACCCCAAACAGTGCTGAGGCTATTAACACCACCCAACACAAAACCACTTGGCATCGTTGGTTTGCCATGACCAAGTTTACCACTTCAGATCACTGTGAATCAGCTGTGCTGCACTATGCCATTCAGGAGCCTTGTGGTGCTTATTGTAAGCCAATGTTACAATGTTACAAGGCAATGGATTTGGTCAACTATTCTGACTTCAGTCAACACTTCCTTGCAATAATACATTCCTATTGAGCTTTGAATACAGATCTAAGCCTAAACATGCAAAACATATGTATATAATATATTTTATTAAACTATAAGCCAGTGGTGGGCAAGCTATGACCCAAAGATTCAATTCAAAACCTTTAGGGGCCCTTTTTGCACATATAAGCTAGGGATAAAGTGTGATAAAGCTAATTAGGGTGAATTATAATACATTCTGACTGGCATATGTTTGCCAGGGTCAGGAGCAGTAAGAACTAGACCACAAGAACAATTTGGGCCTTGAGCCAAACAGTTTGTCTAACCCTAACCCTAATCTTGACCCAATGGGTCATTAGCGGCTCTATATACAGTTCATTATGTGAATTTGCCATATACATTTTAACATACAGTATCATAATGTAGGAATGTAACTGTATGCTGTTAAGCAAGTTTGTATACACTTTTACCTGGCCTGGTCAAAGTACTCTTTGTTCTGGTTTCTGTAGAACACAGTGAAGGGCAGCATCCTGCCTGAGATGACCTCAGCCTTCTCCAGGAGCTGGGTTAGATGCACTGTGGAATAATCTGAAAACAGGTTAGAATTAGCCATAGACCAAATATAGAGAATACAGAATTTGGATTTTGAGTTAAGGATGTGTTTTGTTATTAATGAATTAAGTTTTTTTTGGTCTCCTGCCTTACCAGCTGTGGTAAACTCAATAATCTCGCTCCACTCTGACACAGCGTAATCTCCATCACTTTGTTTGGAGGCGGTCTGGACGGCTACAGTGTACTCTGTTCGCGGGCTAAGGAACCAGTGACCCCTCACTGTCATAGGCAGTGGCACTGCTTTCGCCACAAGCTTCGTGGGGACATCCTGGACAGGGACACAGAGAGAGCTTACAGAGAACGTACATAAAACCTACAACTCGATGCAACAAACTCTACACAGACACATTATTCTTTGTTCATCTACACAACTGTCATAATCATAGAAAATGACTGGCAGTAAGCCTGTTATTTAGTCTCTGCCCCCTTTAAGTCATCTTCCTCTAAGCAGGGATCAAGGACAACTGGTCCTTCTGCCCTTTACACACCAACTCCTTACAGGGATCAAGGACAACTGGTCCTTCTACCCTTTACACAACAACTCCTTAGGTCCACATCTCTGTGACTCTTTCTGACACAACAACAAAGAAACATTGTAATAGTTGGCTATTGCAACTATTACAAGCATAAACATGTCTACACTGGACAGAGAGTCTCGCCCTTATTTTGGATTTGAATTTTTAAGTGTACTGTTGACAGCTAACAATCACAGACCGCCTGTTGCAGAGAGTCCAGCTTAATTCTCACTACGAAACCCAATACAGCATCACAGGTTAAATGAAATAAAGTGGCTTATTACTTATTAATTTATGACACAAATTAATACACACGATAAAGGACAACTGAATAAAGACATTTGTGTATGGGACACGTACAAGACCCCCATCAGCTCAAATTCTATTTATAATATTGTAAGCTATGGAGCCAAGTACCATGCTTCCTAATTTGAAGACTAATTTAGCCTTCAT
This sequence comes from Esox niger, assembly GCA_016801105.1. Lineage (NCBI taxonomy): Eukaryota > Metazoa > Chordata > Actinopteri > Esociformes > Esocidae > Esox > Esox niger. The sequence goes on from JACXGJ010000426.1 coordinate 50,761, forward strand.
GACCCGCAATACTACACATACATAGTGACAACAGCAGTACCTTAATGCATGAAATAACTGCATTCTGTGATAATAATACCTATATAGTGGTCTCTATTAACACAATGCATGGGAAGAAAATAGCTGATTAACGCTGATGAAGAAGATTTGTAAGACCTTATATTAGATGCTTTAGATTAATGACTGAAAATAAGTAATTTCAAGCAATTGCTGTTGGCGCAATATGATTTTGACGGTGAGGTGATGGACCACGCAGTCATCTCCCGCTTTTCCCAGTTTCCCATTTCTCACGAACTCACCCCGGACTCCTTCATTGTCTTGTCCCCAATGGTCACTCACACCAGGTCCCAATTAAGTCAATACTTTAAACAGGTCCCAATTAAGTCCCCTCACTTGTTGGTCATTGTTGCTTGTCTCTAGATGTTATGTGTCAGTGGTAAGTGTTTCGTTTTGGCCTTTGTTTTCATTGTGTGCTCGGTGTTTTAGCTTTACATTAAAAGACTACATTGACTACCACTTTGCCTGGTTCCTCCTCTCCACCGCTGCAATCTAGTGACAATGCTATCAGTACTGCTCAGAGCTAAGTCTATCAGCTGAGTACAGGGGTTTACCAGGTGCTAGGGGATGTGGTTGATTTCTGAGCACCAGTAAATGGTTATCCTGTCCACCTCTTGATCGGCATAGTGTGTCCTGACCTGATGTTTTAGCTCTATTTAGACAACTTGCATTGTGTAGAAATTGATTGTATAACACAATTACAAAGTGTGAGCTATTCTTTTGAAATAGCCTAAATTATGCTGTTTTGAGGGGGCTAAAGAGTTACCTTGTGTTTGAACTTGTTGGAGTTCTTGTTCTCTTTCTTGTTTAGGTCAATGAAGTAATGAGTAATCCGCTCCTTGACACGAGGCTCTGTGGCCCAGCAAATCTTGAAGGAATCACATGTGATGTTACTAATCTTGATATTTTGAGGGACAGGAAGCTCCTCCATTTCTAAAATGCCGCTCTCCTGGGATTTATTACCTGTGGCACAGGGACAAAAGGATTTGTAAGACTTAAAGAAAAGATACATTTCTCCACAATATTTCAACTTTGCCTTAACTGACTCCTGTTTTTGCAGATACTGTATATCAGACAGTCCCCAACAGAGAGCAATTCAATTCAAGCGCTACCACAATCTTCTATGGAGAATTTACTATGATGCAGGGAGCGCCACCATGCATCTGTTGTCACAGCAACACTGGAATCCCCTCTGATTCCTAGCTCATATGATATTCAATATTTCAAAAGCTGTGGATTATTGTGATTCAATCCAACATAGGTTTGTTAAAGCCCTGCTGTTTTATTCCATCAGAGACAATTTTATATCTAAGCAGTATGGGTAAGTTGACAATCACAAGCGATTCAGTGCTAATGATGGATAACAAGGTCAAATCATTTAAATATGATGGATTCGAAACAAAAATATACACATAACCCAGCTAAATCTCAATCCGCGGATTCGCGGAAAAGTCGCATAGTGTATATTTCCATTCGTAGATTCCAAATGGTTAAGGGAAAATGAGTCGATTGGAGACCCAATTTGTAGAATCTGGCCATCACTAGGCAATATTCAATGCTTTCCTTTGACTTCTCAGGTGAGTATATTTCATAAATATGTATGGAGTGATCACAGAACTATAGTAGATGTACGAACAACAAGCCCACCGAACCTCTTCTACCATTTAACCCAGCAATATACATCTTGAATTCATCAGAGGGTGAAGATTTTTAAAGAGCAGCTGATAGATCAATGTAATAAACTCTGTGTGCCCTTCCTCCAAAATGATGCTTCAGGATGGCAAATGACTTGGAACAACTGATACAGACATTTGGCCCCTAATAGTAGACTTATCCCTGGACATTACATTACGATGTGTTATGAACTGAGAACAAATATTTTAAGCAAGAAGAGTGAAAAATCGGTCATATTTTAGAGGGTTTCAACCAACATAATACACTGTGTAACTGAAAACCCCATCCATATTTTTGAACATCCTCCCTAAATACGTAGCAAGAAATCTTTTTGTTCTCTCCTTCTGTGTTATTGAATAGGTAGCGACACATAAAAACAATTGTACATGCATGTACTATGTCTTTTTTTCTCTCACACACACAGAAAAAAAAATAGCGATACAAGGAACACCAAACTAAGAGATTGAATAAGAGCTTTGTAACATGAGCATGAGTAGGGTCCACTACACACGAAATCACTGCTACTTGGAATGGTAACAATGTTTTCTGTGTACGCTGTAAATACATGATCAAAATGCAAGAATTTGGAATTCCATTGTTATGCACAGGACTCAATAAATAATGGGAAAAGCAGTCACCCATGGAAATTCTATCAAGGGACATGAGCTTTGATACTGGAAGAATTGAGTATTTCCACAAATTTGTTCTGATTTCCCACCCTATAAAAATGTCACTATGTTAAAGTATTCATGGGCCCCAGGAGACTAAAGTAGGAAAATTGTGCCATAAATCAATGTTTCAACTATGTTTACAGCAACAAATTATGCAAAACAAGGATAAAAAAATATTACAAAAGAATTAAGCATTGTAATTGTTTGAAGTGAAAAAACATTTACCACGGGTGGTAAAAGACAGGATGTCTAGAAATTGGTAGCCTGGAAATTGCTTTGCAAGCACAGATATTTATGCCAACACAGTCTGCCTTTACAGAACTGTATTTGTTGTTTCAACTTTGATTTGTGAACTCAACTGTGCTGTCACCTGGATCGTGGAGAATATTTTTTTCATCTTTGAGAAAACATGCATAGAATACAGTTTACAAAAAGGTTTGAGTGTTGCGTAAAATGCAAATATGCAATCCCTACATTTATTTGAAAATAGTACAAAGACCACATATCAAATGTTGAAACTTGAAATGTTATTTTGTTTTGAAAAACACATGCCCATTTTGAATTTGATGCCAACAACAAGAAAGTTGCAACAGGGGAATGTTTAGCACTGTGTTGCATCTCCTATTCTTTTAACAATACCCTGTAAGCATGTGGGAACTGCTGTCACATGAAAGTGCTGTAGTTTTGATAGCATCATGGATGCTGGCTTTTGGATTTTTGGGGAATAAATCCACGATTCCCCCATAATTTCATCCTTTGATTTATCAGCCCACAGGACAGTTATGCACTTTCCCTCAGTCCATCTTAAATTTGCTTGGGCCCAAAGAAGGGGGTGGCATTTCTGGATCTTGATGGTTTCTTCTTTGCATGGTAGTGTTTTAACTTGCAGCAACGTATTGTGTTCACAGCCAATGGTTTTTCAGAAGTGTTCAAATTCAATGTAGGCATATACTTTTCAAGAAACAATAAGATTTTTTCTTTGATATGTTGTCCTTGTACTATTTTCTATTAAATATAGGATTTAAATGATTTGCACATCACTGCATTCTGTTTTTATTTGCGTTTCACACAGCATCACAACTTTTTGTTTAATGGTGTTGTACAAATAAAATACAACCAACCAGATGTGTACTGACTCTTTTTTTCAGTTTGAACGTTAGAAAGGCAAGCTTGCGTAGCATAGTCCAGTCATAAAATTATAGATTGAAATAAATCATCAGTATAATGATTACAATAATTCCTCTTATATATAAAATGGCCTTGCATGTAGATTACAGTTTATTGTGTGAATCTGTATTCACGACGAGCCAGGTGATGTGCTGAATGTATGACCAAGGACAGTGCTACAGTTGTCAACAGTGATTGGCTGACTGCCCAATGGCCAAAGCAACTGAATGAATCGAATGAACGACCAGTCGTTTTGAACAACAACCATTCAAAAGGAACGAACAACCAGATGGCTTGGGAAGCAATGCAAGGGACTATTTCTTTTAGCAAGGAAACAGTGTCTGGCTTGCTGCCTATTTTAATCAGCAGCTTGAATAAATCGAATGAACGCAGTCATGAAAAATAACCGTTAAAATAGAACGTGCCTATGATCAAAATTACAGGCCTCTCTCATCTTTTTAAGTAGTAGAACTTGCATAATTGGTGGCTGACTAAATACCTTTTTGCCCCAGTGTAGGTGGGATGTATAAATGTGCAATGAAGGCAGGTGCAAATGGTAATTCTAAATGTGCAATGAAGGCAAATTGAAGGGGCAAGATAGCATGTACAACTGAAATGCTGGGATAGAGGCAATGAAGAATCCCCAAATATTACAGACAGATTATTTTGACCCCAGTGGAAAAAAATGAAAATCTCAGGATCCATTACGCCTGACCGACTCCAATAGCTAATGCAAAACAATTATCATATATTGGTAACAGCATTGCAGGATAGTCAGTTGGACAAATTTTCTCTGGCTTTGTAAAAACAGTCTATGTGGAGCCATGTTTCCATCCTCAAAGGAAGGCTTTTGAAAATGGTCCAGAACACAGTTGTACTGATTCTCAAAAGCTTGCTAGCCAGGTAGCTGGACATCACTATGAATCCTAGGTACAGTTGTCTGCTTACAAACAAGACATGTTGATGGCCCATTTCCACCAGTGATATTCAGAAATTGTCATATTTGCAATTTTGAAGGCACATATGTTGTAAATTCCTTAGTAGTGGCAAGGTAAATAGCTGCATACCCCCGTGATAGAGTATAGCAAAGTCTTACATTAAAGGATTTTAACCATGTATCTGTACTGATGATGAAGACATCCTGCATTTTTTCACAGTGACGGAATATAAAACAAATCTAACCGTTTCAAGCATTCACACACTGCGTTGAGAGTTTTATAATTGTGAGAAGTTTAAAAAAACATGCTAAATGCTAAATCATTTGAAAATCAAGCATGTAAAAAACAAATGTAAAGGAACTTCACACGCTTTGTGAAATATACACGCTTTGTGAAATATTTCAGTCGCTGAATATAGGAATATTAATATTCATTTATTAATATTATTTATATACAGCTCAGAGGTGGAAAGGCCACTCCATCACCCAGATAATGTACCCAGATAATGTATGCAATTAATATATGATATAGACAGATAGACAGATAGGTAGACCAACAGGCAGAACACTAGCTGAGATGTAAGAAAGAGTTTAGAAGCTATACAGCATACTCTAATGAGCCATAAAAGTAGTTATGCTATTGTGGCTTTTATAAAAGAAAATTGGGATGATATCACTAAAAGTCGTACCTTGAATATGTGTACTCTAGCTAATTGAACGCCCAGAGACAACCAAACCTATGTCTTAAACTGACTTTTATGATCATCAGTATATGATACCATATACAAATACATTTTTTAAGAGGATATAAAAACAACCAGCTTCATATCAGTTATTGTAAGACCAACTTACATTAACCCATTTCACAGGGCCAGTATCCTGATTTTATTGCTCTTCAGCTAAAATAATGCACACTGAAGACAGGTTGCATCAACTTCATTGTGCACTAACTTGCAGATACCAGACATATATTTTCATGCCTACCACCCAAACCCTGAGGCAAATACCACCCATGGGCAATAAGCAATGCGTTACCCGCAGTTCACTGCTCCTGAAGCAGTAGTATGTAGCAAGTAAAGCACATTCTACAACAACAGGCAATGGCATTCAGGATGATGCTTGCAATCCTTCTGTTGTTGACTCATTCACACCATGTTTTCTCAAACAAGCTGTTACAACTCACTGTAGACGACCTGCAAACCCAGTGAACACGGCATTGAGAGTACAAGGTGCAGGCCATTCTCAGAACACAAAGTTAAAACCCCAACCAGGTGCAAAACGGTGTCCCTGTGGACACCCCTCAACGCACACAAACCGATCCACAGAGCCAGAACACTGACTTAACTTATGCTAATATAATGCCCACTGATTAACCTGAAGAAGAGGTATTGCACTGAAACAGGTTTGGTAGACTGACTTATGCTATTAATATTTGCCTGTATAACATCATTTCAAACTCCTTTTAACATAGAATTCTATTGGCAGAGAAGTGGGTTTTCATACCGCCTGGGCTAAATAAATCTATTTTAGGTGACACACCCAGCTCGTTATATTGTATTTGTCTTAGACTGATACCAGTATGTAGTAACTTGTTAAGCCATACTGTTTTGTTTTACATCTTTTAAGGGGACTACCAACTGTGAAGTAGTCATTCAATTTTGTTGGCTGTTTCTGATTGACAAAAAGGCCTCAATGCATTTAACTGTTAATGCATCTTCAGTCTGTGATGTTTCGTTATTTTGTCTGACACTCTTCCCCAAGAAAGCAAGAGAAATAGAAATTGGAGGAAGGAGGGTCAGTAATCATCTTCTAACAGAGTAGGAGCAACACAGTTTCTCATGACTCCTGTCCCCAGCCCGTCATATGGGGCTGCAGTCTGATCAGTGTTAAACCTTGTTTGACTACTCAAGTCCAAAAACAGAAGTCAATATTAACAACCTCTAGAATCACAAAAAGTCGTCTATCATCATAGCGACAAGACCATCAGGGAATGTAGGCCTAAATCAAGATTAAGGTAACCATGCTATTACAATAAAAAGGTAGAGCTTGATATTTATTTTGAATCCACCGTTGGAATAAATTGCATGAAATATGACACAGGTTAGAAATGCAAGGGAATGTGAATGATTTCATACAAAAAGCAGTCCTCCAACTGTTATACTGTAGTTCATCAAGAACTGTGCATCTCATTCAATACATTTTTCAACACTGTCCGTCACAGGTGTCTTTCTTCATGCACACTCTATGACAAACTGTGCAGTTCACCTATGGTCAAAGGCTTGAAGATTTCTACATATCTATAGCCCCTCCAATAGCCCCTCTGATAGCCACTTTGAGCGGGTCTGGATCGACGCAGCTCTGCTAGCAATTAGTTTGAATTACTTAACAAAGTGGAATCCCGAAAGTCACCATGTTGTTTTTGAGCTTCATCACACAAAAGAATGGATAGGTGTCCCTGATATTACGTGCATTTGTTTACTTTTGGTTATAAGACATTCAAAATTAAATGTGTCCGAAATCAATTGTCAGTTATGTTCCCCCATTGTCAACAATACCTGACCAGAGTGCTCCGTGTTCTTTGGTTTTATGTTTTAATTTGTCATTTATAAAAGATGATTTTCAACAAAAGCTTACATTTCAAATTATCATCATCTGTCTCAGTTATTTCTTTTGCAGCTCACTTATTTTTATGTGTCAGCGAAAATAGTATGTGACCATGCAAGACTGACAGTGTTGGACAGTATTAGTACTTGTGTGTCGAAATTGATCATTTGTGTGTTGAAATTGATCATCTTCGTGTTGAACTTGATCATTTTTGTGTGGAAACTGAGAAGTAATACTAGTAACTTTGAAAATGGGTTTGTATTGTCAAGATAAGGACTTACTGGGTTTTTATATTTTAATATCGGCCTGGTTGATGTTGGCTAATGAAGTTTGGCTGCCCAAAGCACAGGCCATAGTACCTGAGAAACTTTACTCTCACTCATCACTATGGGAGGGGTCCTCTCCGTGTGGGTTGTTAGCAGGCTTACAGAAAGGTGATGGAAAGGTGAAGGAACTTTCAAGTTTATGCTACAACAGAATTAAGCATACTCTATTCCAGCTCCACTGCACTCATTCACTGGCTCCGGTCTGTTTGGTTAATTCATAATGTTATGCCTTCTTCAGGACTCACCACTTATGTTCCGTGGTGGTCAAGTATGGGCTTTGGCTAGGCAACTCAAGGACATTCACATTCACAGTCCCAAAGCCACTCTAGCATTGGCTTGGTTGTGTGCTTTGGCATTGTTTTCATGATGTAATATGAGGTCCTTTACACTCTGGATCAGGATTTCATAAAAGACCTCTCTGTATTTTACTATCGGTGCTAACATTAATCAATAAACTCAACAATACAGTCAAGATGCTATGAAGTTAAACTAAACAATTCTCAATGACAATTTCACAGATGTTTTATTTTCGACAATAATGTGCTCATCCTTCTAACATAAATTTGTTTTTGTATGCCCCCAAAATTATTTGATACACAACATTTTTGATGAACAATCATTCCTCTATGAATGCAGATAATTTCATTTGATTACAATGAAAATATGGTGCTTATTGCTCCTATAATGATGGTCAACAACTTCTGTTTTATATTGTTAGACCTCCCATTTTTGTCTGGTTATGTACAAATAGTTGTGCAACTGCACAAAATGCAAATAAAAACAGAATATGATGATGTGCAATTCATTTATCCAACATATCAAATGTTGAAACTGAGAAATGTTATTGTTTTTTGAAAATACATACATTTGACTCCAGCAAGACGTTTCAAAAAAGTTTTGATTGGGTCATGATTACAACTGTGTTGCATCAACTCATCTTTTAACAATACTGCTGCATTTTTTTAAATAAAATGTATATCCATTCTTGCTTGATTTGGGATTTCAGCTGCTCAACAGTTCGGGGTCTCTTGTGTTGTATTTTTTGTTTCATAATGTTTTCAATTGGGGACAGGTTAAGACTGCAGGCTGGCCAGTTTAGCACCCAGCATCTTTTACTACAGTGTCTTGCTGTAGTAATACGTGCAGAATCTGGTTTGGTATTGTCGTTTTGAAATAAGCAAGGACTTTCCTGAAAAGTATGTTGTCTGGATGGCAGCATATGTTGCTCCAAACCCTGCATATATTTTTCAGAATTAATCTTGACTTCACAGATTTGCAAGTCACCCATTCCATGTGTACTAATGCACCCCCATACCATCACGGATGCTGGCTTTTGAACTGTGCGCTGATAACAAGCCGGTTGGTCTCTCCCCTCTTTAGTCTCCTCTTAAGGATGCAGCAAAATAATTTAAACTTGAATTTGTCAGACCACAGGACAGTTTTCCACTTCACTTCAGTCCATTTTAAATGAGCTTGGGCCCAGAGAAGGCGGCAGGGTTTCTGGATCTTTTTTATGTCCAGTATGGCTTTTTCTTTGCACGGTTGAGTTTTAACTTTCATTTGTGGATGCAGAAATGTACTGTGTTCACAGATTTTTGGAAGTGTTGCTGAGCCCATGCAGTGATGTCCATTACAGAATTGTGTCTGCTTTTTTGTGCAGTGCCGCCTGACAGCCCAAAGATTATGGCCATCCAATATTGGTTTCTGGCCTTGTCCTTTGCATATAAAGATTTCTCCGGATTCTCTGAATCTTTTTATGATACTACGTATCATCAGTGATGAGATCCCCAAACTTTTTTCGATTTTATGTTGAGAAACATTGTTCTTAAATTGTTACACTATTTGCCTACATAGTCTTTTACAGAGTGGTGAACCCCTCCCCATCTTCACTTCTAACAGAACTATCCTCTCTGGAATAATCTTTTAATACCATGGTAGCATTGCACAACCTTTACGGACTTTTGTTACCTCTTTGTTTTAGTTTTTTTGTTTCTGGCATTAAATAGAACATGGTCATATATCTTTCAATAAACAAGAACATTTCTCAGTTTAAACATTTGTTATGTAGTCTCTGTACCATTTTCCACTGAATATAGTGTTTAAATGTTTTGCACATCATTCCATGCTGTTTTTATTCACATTATACGCAGCGTCCCAACTTTTCAAGAAACGTATTTTGAAATCTGTTTTAATTACATAGTACATAATTTTTATGGCACTGGTTTTGGATAGACAGTGCCACTTTAACTACCAGTGGCCTGAAATCCTGGAATGCACCTGGGGTGTGAATACATAAAATAAAGACGCTTAACCCAAAAATCCACACAGATGATCCTATAAGCATGAAGCATCATGAAAGCAAGTTAAAGTGTGCAGGCATTTGATTATAACTATGTCATATTATTTACAGGATATGTAAAATAATGACAGAGATTTTTGTGCTGTTATACTGTCAACAGCATGGTGCTCAAGGACATTTTGCCACTATTTACAGAGGACTGCCTGACAAATAGGAGTGCTTGTATGCTGCAAATGGGCCAATACAAGCCCAGTACAATGCATTCAGCTGGCACCAATAGCAACGGCCATTCAAAATTTCAGCCTGTACCATTACTAAAATGATAGCTTTAAAGCAGGCCTGCGTCATAAGAGGATATAAACTGTATCCTTATACATTAAATGATTGGTACCCGACCCATCAGATGAGAGAATTAACCAGTGATACTATGAGGGCACTGGGATGGCATGTTTTAACTGCCCTGCTTGAGTGATCTGATAAAACAATGACAGTCTGATAGGCCCGACTAAACAACTTGACCTATGTACAAAACACAAAGTCCCCTCAGGCATAATCAAGGATAGTTTATTATACACGTCTACCAACATCTTTCTAAAAACATATATTTATTATTTCAGTGGATGTAGCCAATAGTTCTAATATTGTCTTTCAATGCAAATAATTATTTTAATTATCATTCAAAGCATAGTACACAATGGGACAATTACATTTCATTAAAATGTATGTTGTATCTCTGACTCTTTTGTAAAATTATCTGAATAAAAGCAGTCAAGGGTGTGGAAACTGTCTGCACGCGCAATTCTAGGTGCAGCCATCTTTGAGACCAGACATTCTTCCATGTGATGATGACTTGCTATTTTTTTCATTTAAAACAGCAATGTAGGTTATACTTCAAGAAAATTTGGCTAGGCATAGCAACAGCTTGTTTCCATTTGCATGTGCAACTCAAAACTATCTTAATGTTTCAAATTATTCACATAACCTATTGACCTAGTGGTAACCTAGGTCCTAGGCTATATCCTGCATTTGTAATTTAATAGTGAAATATATTTTACTATTACATAAAGCAAAATTTTAAATGAATGTGATTGAAAAGAATATTAAACCATTGCACAGCGAATACTCTGTCGCATACCAAAATAGCTTTTTCAAAAAGCAGCTGAATCATCAAAGAGCTTTTCTTAGTCCAAGACTGTTAAATTATGTATTTCAAAGCTATTTTTGTATATGGCTTGTGTAGCCTATGTGGTTTCTGACTTAATACGGCTATAGTTTAGATACATGTATACTATTTGTAATGTCGAGCTTAGTTTATAGCCGCACTAGTACACATGAATAACATAATCGGAGGCTAGCCTAATAATTATAGCCTAACCTGTGTAAAAGCGATTGGTTGCTGCTGTCCAAGTCCTTGGTGCTGAAACGGTGAAACCCCACCGTTCAACAAGATTTATTTCCTGGCATTTTCTTATATGTCGGATACCATCGTGTTAAAATAACATTCTATTTCGTTTCAATGTTTAATTAGCCTGCATCAATAGCTAACGTGACGAGTCTGCATTGATGTGCTCAGATATTCCGCGCACGCAGCAAAGCACCAGTCGCTGTCCAAACCAGATCAACTGTTAACCTACCCGTATTATTACATTTTTATAATACAATAAGGGCCTTAACAGAAACCTTGTCCACTATTTGGATCCATATTTAGACATGCTGGCACTACTATGGAGGTATTGAGCCCAGTAGCTTGAGTCTTATCTTTCTTTAGCCAACGGAAATTAATCTTCCAATGTACACTGAATTAAACAGGTGTATGGGAGTGATCCATGGAATTCCAACGTCTACGTTATGACGATCACAGATAAAGCTTATTTTGCCCTTACCCTCTCGCTCGCATACATGTATCGCGTCCAAGTTGAGGTTCTTGATCATGCCCTCACACGGACTCATCGGGCTGGTTAGACTGTGTCCCAAGGTTGGAACCTCCATTTCTGCGAGCTTGGATGCCTCTCCTAATATGCCTGTCGTTGGAATTTTTGCTAGTTTTTCCGCAGGACTTGCCTCCCTTTACATTCGATAAAAAAGCGTGTGACCTGCTCCCAGTCCCTTCGCTCCCTCGCAGCCTCTCTCTCCCTGGTGGTGCGGCTGATTTCACGTCAGCGAATCGTCACGATCTCATAGCACACTGCCGATTTGACATTGCAACGTGAGAGTCATAGGCCTAGGCTACATACTATGATGATATGCCAAGTCATTTTAATGAATACAATATTCAGTTAAGTTGGACAATATCTTTCATGAAATTCACAAGTGTTTAACACAGTTTGCCTGGGGGGTGTGGAAAATCAAAACCGCTATTGGGCAGACTGGATTAGCGACGTGTGTACAACACATTCACAGCTTTTAATATAACCCGATTACCCCTTCCAGCCCAAAATGTAATCTTCCATCCACATTCTCCATTTGGGGGTTTCGTTTCTGCCAACGTCACCCATATAGGAACCTGGACTATACTTACTTGGAATTATATCGCTTCAGCGCATGTTTAAATGTAAACCACAATGCAACTAATTGAATAAAAAGGACGTGTTGTAAAAACCAATAGGTGTTAATACCCAGGCAGATTTAATCTGAATATTAATGTATTTTTTAGAAGTGTTATGAACAATCATGCATGTTTGCAAAAAGCAGGATGACAATGCAAAAAGAAATGTACTCATACATTCAAATGGTTAAAGCTAATGGTTTAGATTTTGGTATAAAGGCATTCATTGCGCCTTTCTGGATAGCCTTCCTTTGGGATAGCATTAAAACCAAAAAGTTAGAGCTAGGTTAGTATATGAAGAAAATACATCATTTTGCCTAGCCCCGGGATTGAATCTGCAATGCTGAAAGCCAAAGACCTATAATGTTGGAAAATTTCATTAAAATCGCTGTCACTAAAAATACTGAAATTCTGTTTCTTTATTGTTATGTCCCCAGCCCCTACTCCCAGTGCCTGGGTGTGTGTCTTTATCTCTGCCCACACCCAGTCTATCAGTAGTCCACAGTGGCAGGATCACAAATTGAGCTGGCTACGACACAGTCACTCCGGGACACAAAGTCAGGACCTATGAATAGTTCTAGCTTGAGTATTGATTCAACCATGAGAGTCATGGACAATTGTTGTTTATTCCTATGAATTACTAATACATATTTATATTGTGCTAAAGCAAAACCAAATATGCAATTGGAAATGAGATATTGAGGTAACACTAGGTTTTTTCTAATAGAAGTATAGTGGCCCCATATATGATCATGCACATTGTGTGTCAACCGATTCTTGAAGGACGCTAGTGACATTTAAGTGAGGGAGTTTCACTTTACATTTCACCATTGGCTTGAGTGTCAAGGACAAAGATGTGTACAATATATTCAGCAGGCTCCCAGTTCTCACTGTTCTGTTTGTGAGAAGACTGCTTTTAAACCGGCAGCCCCGTTTCTTCCTTTTTTACTCATACGAATCCTTGTCCTGTCAGATTATATCATTGCTGATATGTGTGGTATAAATGATCTGTTAGTCAAGGAAACAAATACCAGAACTGGGGTGCCTGTGGAAATTACTAGGACCGCTGAGGCAGCAGCGACGGTACCTGCTGCATACACCTGTATCACTGATGTACATGGAAACAGGGAAGGCCCCTTTTATAGGAGTCCAGTAGTCACGCACACACTGGCGTTCATATGAATATGAATAAATATCATAAGAATAAATAAGTAATAATGTGTAGTAACAGTGACACACTATACATTGGTCCAGTACCGTGCCACTATACCATATCTGGAATGATTTAGAGGACAAATAGTTTGACTTCATATTCATGTGCATTCAGTTTGAGGAGGATTACTTAGTGGTGGGTTATGGGCAGGCAAATTGAAAACCTCCATATGCCCATGATCACCATGGCACTAAAATGCAGCATACCGATTCTAACTATACACAAACCTCTGATTGAATGAGGCCAGTGATCCCCTTTAGTAGTGAGTACTCAGCCAAAAATATATCTCACTAAAATGTATGTATTTTATCAGATGAAATGCTAGGAAATCTTATGCTTAAACCAAACTATTTAACCAAATTTAACCCAATACATACAACACAATGTGTGTTATAACTGTGGAAACAGTGTAATGAGGGGAATAAGTAATAACGGTGTGTTTTCCCACATTGCAAGTTTATCTCAGGCCAATTAAGAAAGCATCTGTTTTTGAATGCTCTGTTTACTGTAGAATTTAATATCGTTAAACAAGCGGTGGAGAGATTTGGTTGGAGGTCCTAGGTGGTCACATATTTGTCCCATGCAGCAAGGCTGGTCCTCCGTCTACAGTCAACACACAGCCATGATTTATTTATTCAGTCGTAGTCTGTTGACTTGCCGGCCCATCGACATCAACACACTGATACGTCCATCACTAAAGAGCATAACTCGCTGTTTGTTGATACTGGAGACATCTAGTAATCACCTGTAACTTTCACTCAGTTTAGGAGATTTGATTTAAAAACCAAAATGTCTTCCCAGATGTGTCTTGTTACAGCAATGGATGTTTGAACTGAACTATTTTGGAAATTTACATACAAATAGTTACACCCGGGGGACTTCTTATAAACACATTAGTGAGGCTAACAGGCTTCAGAGGATTGTTTGAAGGTAGGCGTGTACATTTGTTTTATAGTAAAGTGGTTTAAAGCCTGCTAGGATTTATCATTTATTTTACCTTTTACAAAGGCTTTCTAAAATATAATTGTATAGGAAATCTAATTAAAATAAGACAAAATAATATGTTGCATTCTTAAATTCGGGATATCTACAGGGTTTTTCAAATACATATTTAGTTTGACATTTATTTTTTACATTTTATGTACAGATAAGACCTTGATCTGGGTCTCTTTACAGTTGAATGAAAGGCATAGAAATGAAGTACACGTTAAAAAAAATAACCACAGTAATTAATGTTAAGGAAGGGTAAGAGGACAGGAGGATCACTGGCAGTGTTGTAGGCTATTTTAAGATTCAGAAAGACAGCTCTGATTATGCTACACACATGTGGTTTGATAAAATGCACTCCAAAATAAAAACAATTCGCTTAGACTGAGTGGTTAGTGATGAACTGAAACTGCATTTGTTATATTTTTGGTCTGTAATTTATCAGTATTGGGGAAGAATCCATATTCCATGGGCAGGTGCATCAGATGAATATATAAAACATATTATTTATAACACATTTGTTACCTATATAATTTTTCTTCACAGTTTCAGCATTCTATATCCCTCTCTTGCTTTACCTTCAAATAGAGCTGTGCTCAACTGGTACTGTGGAGGAATTTCAGGGTAAATGATTCTGCAGCTCTCCCACCTGTGCTCCCTTATCCTATCTCTTCTCCCCTATCGATGCTCACCCTAAGGGGAGCCAGGCCACTTAAAAATAAGAAGGGATTCTCCTGCACATTCCCTCTCTCCCCACCTCCTTCGCCAAGATTCTTGCTATGCCTTCATGCCAGTGTGTGTGTTTGTTCTTTATACTGTATTGGCAGTCTCACCATATAGTTCATTCTGATACAATTGACTGTAAATCTCTTTGTGTGTGTGTGTGTGTGTGTGTGTTGCTTGGCAGCCTGTTCCGATGTTTCTCTTTTTTGTTTTCTTAATATGCATTTGTCATTTAATGTTTTCAGATCTGATGGTTTTTTGACAGACATAACAGGAACCATGCCGTTAACAAAACTCAATCCACATTTGCCAAAACTCCACGGGAAGCACTAGGCAAGACTTGGCAAGTGTCTTGAATGAATGTTCTATGGACATATGTGAATGGAGCTTGTTGGGTGACATGTCTGGCAAACACTGGACTGAATCATGGGTATCAAAGGTCAAGCAAGGTGGTGGAAGTCTGATGTTTTAGGGATGCATCGCTTTATATAGATATGGAAGATTTGCTGTCAGAGAATTCTAGAATAAAAAAAAAAAAGCTCCTCAAGCGTCAATAAAATTGGAAAGCACCTTGGGCGTGCAGATCAAAAATAATCCTTAACACACAAGCAAGTCTACATGAGAATTGCAGTGACTAACCTTCACTATAGCTCAACCTCACTCTTCCTTGGTGCAAAAGGTGCATTCCTAGAAGTGAGTTCACATTTTCCGTATATGCTCTTTTTCTCCTTCAACACTTATCTTACTAATGTCTGTCTCCCCAGGCTGAAAGCCAGTCATGTAATGAGGTCACAGTCACCATGAGCCAATTTGTTGTGACAGGGTGTAATAGTTTACCAACACACTTGTTCCCTAGGTTGGTTATGTGTGCACGTGTTTGTGTGTGTCTGGGTGAAATGGAGCTTGTAATTGATTTGCAGTGAGGCCAATGTGGGCTGTGTTATTAGGTTAATGACCATATACAAGGTAAGAGAAAAGGAGCTCCAGTGTGGCGTAATAGTCCAAGGCCATAATCTCAAATAGGACATCATGAAATTGAGAGAAAAATAAATCAAACCAGTGTGAGAAATACCAGAACCCTTTTTATCAAGACTTGGCTATTTGACTGTCAAAACCTGTTGTGAGTGAAAAGTGTAGGAGGGAGGGTGTTTCTGAGTTACTGGAACCGCAGTGCCGGGCACTGAAGATCATACCAAGCTCAAAAGTGTTTAGGTCTCTTGTGTTCATTCTATTGTTCATTCATGCGATAACTGAATATCTTGATGCATTTTGCCTTATATAGTAAGCCACTGCAATGTGAATCAATGTCTGTAGGAGTACATTTTCATGAACGGGTACTGAATGTGTGTGTGTAGGAGATTTAAATAGTGTTACATTGTGTAACATTAACATAAAAAGATGCAGCTTTCCCCAGAAGTAATCCAATTGGAACAATGATGCACTATGAGTGGAATCATAGCGTATGCACTATGCTTTAGAAAACTGTTAAATGCAGCCAGTATCAGCAGTGAAAAAAATCTATATTTGCATTTGAACAAAGTGTTCTTATTCAGAGAGCATAAATCTATTTTGGGAAAGAGAGAAATTAGTGCTTTTATAGGATGCCTTAAAATATGAAGACAACAAAGTATATGAAGTTCAGAGAAAATAAAATTGTTGTGAAATGTGTTGACTCTACAGCAACAACACTGTAAATACTTTACAGATTGCCAATAACATTTCAATTCACCATCAACTATAAGTAATCCTGAACCTCGTCCTATCCCCAACCTTAACCTTATCACTAACCTTCACACTAACTTTTATTCTAACCCTAAACTTAGCAAACATGTGCATTGTTTTTGTTAGTTTGTTGATTGTATTTGTTATCTAATGCAAGGTAATTTGGACTATTCAAAGTCACCTAAAACTGTTATATTTATTAAGTGTACATAATCTATATGTTGGAAAAAAAAGTATTTTATTTACAATTGCTTAATTTATTAAGGCAGACCAATCTAGAACTTTTTTAATTATCAAAAAATAACTAGTAGTGAAAATACACTCCAAACATCTCCCATGGAGAGAACGAAGGTGATAATGGCGATAGTCATGCAGTAAAACAAAGGTTAAGAAGGAAACCAAAATACTACAATAAGGATGTAGGAGCTTATTGCTTTATATTATGAATTCCAAAGAACATGTAGCTACTCTTAATCCACAACTGGGGCATCTCTGCCTTCCTTCTGCTGCTCTACAGGCCATCTTAGGAAAAAGAGCAAATACATCACCCTTGTTAATCAGTGCGTAGAATGATGATGTCAGGCTGCATGATATAGGTCAGTGGGTTTCCTAGTGCCTTCCATCGTGTGGATTCATTCTCTGGGATTAGATAGATCTAGCCTCTGAGGATTAGTAGGCATCTCAGCTCTGGCATCATTTGGACACATCCAGAGCTGAATTTATATCCCAGATTATGCGAGTGTAGGTCTCAAATAACATTTTCTGTTTTTTAAATAATCTTCTATTACTTTCACACTCTTCACTAGTCATATTTTAGTTCTATATCTTTTCACTGTAATTAGTCACATGTACAGTATGTGCTAAAACAAAACCAAAGGAAACATCTTACTGAATACATTTATTAACTTTGCAGTATCACTTATGAAATGTTTTTGTTTATTTCAAAATTCCTCCCAAACAACTTCTATCTGTACTATATTTACAGATATAAAATGGCTAAAACCTTGTCCTGCTCAACAATTGTATCAACAAAAGCAACAGCAAAGAGCTAAAGCAAGAGGCATTGTCACTCCTTAGAATTCGTCTGTGGAATCCATCCTCAAAACCAGAAATATATACTGCTAACAAGCACTGATGCACATGATACAAAACAACGCAATACATAACATCCTTTGGGGTTTACATTCATTATAAATGTACCATTTGGTCCAACTCAAAGTTGACCCCTTTAAATGTATCCCTTAAGAAATAACAGGTAATAAACATTAAAAAGAAAAATTGCATAACAGTTTGGAAAAGGATCCAGGAACAAGAGGCTGGTGGTAAACTTAGATTACAAATGACTCCCCTCATCAAAGAAGATAAAGGGCATCAATAATTCTGACAACATTCACTTGATAGACAACATTTTGATTGTTCTCCAGGCTGACAAATGACAGCAGGCTTAAATTTACAGAAGCAAAACAAACATTGTCTTGTCTGCTGGGTAGATACATTGGGTAACATAACTGCACTAACATAATCAATGCTGAACAGCTTCAAAATAGTACCATGATGAAAGATCGAACATATCCCACATTTCTTGTGAAATAACAAATCCCTTTTAATATCCTGTCTCTTTAAGATTTCAAACATACACACTACTGGTCGGTAATGGCAACCATGTCAGGATTTCTTAGTGATACAACAATTACATTGAGAATGGCTCAAATCAGTTAAGAAAGTGGTATAGTAAACAAATGATACAACATATCTTCAAGACAAAGCATGCACAAAGAAAAAGACTTTCACTCTGTGTTTACAGAATGGTCAATGTTAACACTGTTGTCAGTGTTGTTGCTTTGATGGCAACTACACATTTTAGAAATGTTTCGGCATGTGAGATGCATTGAGTTGTTAAATGTAATTCCACATGCTGTAGTTACTGAAATTTAATCTCAAGATTTCATAAACGCAATAGCCTCACAAACTGGACTCTACATTCAAATCACTGCATTGACATTGAAATACTGTACCATCTGCCAATACACGTAGCACATGAAGATGCTGAGTACTTTAAACAGTCTATGACAGAATGCACTGACTGCAAATAATGCAGAAATCAACTTCCAAGCTTAATCTTGGGGTTCAATCTATAGCAGTTACAGCAAGAAAAGACACATTTCAGAGCCAAAGTAAACCAAAAGGGTAATGGAATACTGTGTTATTACATGAACATATTACTGAGCTCAGAGTAAGACGGTCCTCTGATAAGCAGCAACACTGCACACATAATCCTGTTACTTCCATCGTATGTAGTTACAACGGAAAAATTCTGGGTGTCAGATTGCACAACTGATCCTCAATATTATGTGTTTTCACTTGACTTTGGCTACAATAAATGTTGTGAAGACTTTAGGGTCTTACATGAGGACACCATGTTGGTGAATTTAGAAGAAACATGTCTAAAATAGGCATCTGAAACCAGGTGACGTTTACGCAGATGGTGGTGTCATGTCCATCCTAAAATGGACACTAATAGTAGTAAAGGCATTGTATACACTTATAGTGGGGATACCTTCTGTACTGAAGTAGAGTGGTGGCACGCTATATTCTGATTGGTTGTACTAAAAGCAGTGAAAGTTTATGAAAAATACAATTGACATGACTACAGAGAGTCAAAAAAGACAAGGGACATGACATAGGCTAAGTAAACCACAGGAGGCACAAACAGAATCAGAGGGAGGCCTACTGTTTTGACAGAATGACCAATGCTTTTCTCTCTGCTAATATCTTATGGCACTTGAACTTTCCACAGAAAACAGGCAAAAAAGACTAACAAAAAATTACACACCAATGAAAATAATTATTTCAAAACATATATGTAAACTGATTATCATTTGCCCCCACAAAAAAAAGAAACATTTGAAAGTTCGTACAAAATATGACAGACTACAACGAAACTACTGACGCTGCTGGTGGACACAATTCTGATCTTTGTGGAATGTCAGTCAATCAAAGCACTGAGGGGTCAAAGGTCCTTCTAGATTCTTTGTTAGGTTGACAATGTCACTTTGGCACTGAGACCTTTACACTTCATTTACTTCAATACCCCGTCTCACTAAGTGCACTTTTGGCTTGGTACATTTGTGCTTCGAGTTAATACAAAATGCATAGACATTCCAATATGAGCAATCTGGCTATCACAGGCAAAAGTCTAGTATTGTTAAAGTGCATGTCATTGATACAACAGCATACTACAAATGCAAATGGTATCAATATTATTATTGTGTACTAATCATTCGGCCTTTTCCCTTCAACAAAAATGAACTGCGAGGCAGTACCTTTCCTTCATAACTAATAAAACACCCTGCATGCACCACAGATATTGTAGCACTGAACACTGGACTTTTTATAGAGATTTTCCATTGAGCTGGATCTCTTTTGGCACATGTTGAACTATGGCTTTTTGTTATGGCCTTTAAAAAAGGTGAACAATTGTACAGCGTCAGTTGGAGGATGGAACACAGGGACCCAGAGAGGCTGGAGACTGGGCTAAATTAGCCCAAACATGGACACTGCAGGTTGGGTCTCTGTCATGTTTGGTCGTATGCGAGTGGAGCTTTACCACCTGCCGCTGACACTGGCAATGTCAGCATGGAACTGACGAGACAAGCGCCCACTGGCGCCCCCTTCCAAGAAGGAGGACCTGATAGGTGGTTCGAACAGCTTCCTTCGGTTCTTGTTCAGTTCTATAAAAGACAAAAGAATGGAACAACATATCAGTTGCCATTCTTAGAGATTTAAATGTTAAATAACAGTGTGAGTGCCTAGTCAAACTCACAAAAGAGCCTTAAAGTACGATCTGGGACCACGCTTTCAAAAGAATGTAACTAATGAACCTTTTCATTCAATTTATTAGCACATTATGTAGGCTATTAGCTGTATTGTAAATCAATTGTATTAATAAATCAAAATCATAATAATAAATCAGAATTGCTAAATTGTATACAAATTGCATCCCTAGCATCAGCCAATAAACACTGAAATTGTCAGAACCTGGAATGCTACATTGTATCTGGTCTCATCAAATAACCAATTAAAACTGCCTATCAAAGAGCAAAATGTTTTTGTCCACAAACCAATGACATTTAAAAAGAAAATGTGTGAACTTGTCCAGTAGAGGGACACATTTAAACCTTTCAAGTTCCAAAGTCTGTTGGCTGATTTGACCTATTTAAGGAAACGCCATTGGTTTGTGGAGAAAACAATCTATATTCACATAGTCCACTCAACATATTCCACAAGCTAAATGCAAAGAAATGGCAACCCAACAGTTAATTGACGTTTTGAAGCAGACAACATTTAATTAACAATGACAAGAAAGATTTGCTTTAAATACCATAAAGTATGAGACAACCAAACCTATCTTTGTGAGCTACAGTATTGGTTTGCTGGCCAAATCACCCAAGTAATGTTTCACAATATGCCAATAAAACAGTAGAACATGTAAATGATTAATATAATGGCAGAAAAATTATTCCTTCCAGCAAAAACCGTATATGACCATTTGAGACTGATTACTCCAAAATTGCTTTGTTTACTGGTTGAAATACTAGACATAAAAACAAATCAGTTGCCTCACTGAGAATAGAGGACGCAATATTATTGTTTAATTAAGACAGCTGTGAGAGCTTGGCAGTTGTGCAAAGGCCATGCAAATTTTTTTCCACAAGTACTGAGTTGGTAAACCTAATTAAAGGTTCATACTGCCACCTAGAGTGTGTTGTTTAAACAGATGAAAAGCCAGTGATGCTTGTCTACTGCCTCCTGCAGTTAAGAGATATTTGTATCATTAATTGGCAGGTTGTCTCTCTTTGTAAAGTCCTTCAGCAGAGATGAGAACTTATCAGATCATGGACAAGGAGTGCAGCAGTGCAACTAACTTTAGCCTTGAGCCTTTCCCTTAACAACAGAAGACAAACAGCCCCCAAATACATGTTCAACAAATGAGTCCTAATGTTCATTCTAAACATGAATAGAGGCACGTTTTATAGCAATTATTTTGACTTTTTAGTTTTCCGATTGCTTGATCACACTAGTGGCGGCAGATAGGCTTGTCCTTGTCCAATAAAGCCATTGGACTTTCTCAAAGGTAAATTTATTAAAACAGGGACGGTTCTAATTTTTCTTGATTCTCAGGAGCTGGCTAGCTAGCTAGTCTCTTTTTGAGATTGCAATTACAATTACAGCGGATGTGTTTAAACAACTTCCATGCACATTACTACAGTACGTGTCATTAGTTGTGCCATGGCCTATTAGCTGGCCAGCTATCAGACTGTATGCCATTCAGGGATGTGACATAGCCACAAAAAGCAAAATGAAAAGCGAAGATGCCAATACTTTACACGGCGTCTAATTAAAAGAGCCTCTCGAGCATGGCTCAAGACCCTCCTTAACGCCTGAGCTTCCAAAACATGACACTGGGTTCACAAACACAAACAAACACACACAATGTTTGTACATTACCATAGTCATTCACACCTGAGATGGCAAGCAGCATTTTCCTGCGTGCCCCAAATGTGGTGATGCCCAGCTCTTTCAGGTCTTGGTCTGTCAGAGTGAGGAAGGTCTGGAGATCAATCTGGAAGGAGTGCATATTTACAGTCAATATACTATAATCACATTATACTTAATTTCTTTGGGGGGGTGTATTCCACCTTTTCAACGTAAAGCCTATCACTTAATGACATTTATGCAGCATTTGTGCTCTGCCTCTGGTTTCAGTACTGGTAGGTAATATAGTGGCATATCTCAGATTTAGTAAGCCAATCAGCAAGGATAGATGGAGGCACCTGCACGCATGTCAATGTGGCAAAGCCAGGCTATGGCAGCCAGTACCTCCTGTTGTTGGAACACGTCAGTGTATTTTCCCAGGCCAAGCTTGCTGAACAGTTCTGGCAAGTCTGATCCTTTCAGAGAGGACTGGACACTACAGCCGTTGCTCCCGGTGACCGAGGAGATACAGTCCATGTAGTTACTGCTACTTAGATAGTGATCTGCAGCTGTCAATCAAAAGCAATTACAAGAAGAATTCACTGAAATACAGTTTTGACTTTGTCTGCATTCATTACAACAAATGTGTGTGGTTGATTTGTTTTTAATGTGCACAATACAAGCCAACATCGTGGATAACAAAAGTGTGCTTCTCTAAAGGATCAGGAATGGTGACTGTCGTTGATATCCAGCATTGTGAAAAGGGTAAGAACACACAATAGAAACTAGAAAACATTTCAAATGGTAAATGTATATGATTTGAATTGGGATGGGATGGCTAAGCAATGTTGATTTGTTCACTTTAGCTCAGATGGTTCATGGGATACTGTCTCATTAATTAGTGCCAATAATCTAAATGTTTGTAATTAGTACAGTTGATTACTGTTTAGACATTTTACGTTTGGATACCTAAGACATCCCTTACAAAGTTGGTCTTTAGAGCTTATATAGTTCAAGATTCAGTTTTAGGGTAAATTTACTAAGTACATTTCTCTTATCAATATTGTCTAAAATGTCAATGTAGTACAGCCTTAAAGCTCTAAATTTGGTATTTTAGCCTGACTGGCCATGAAGCATTAACATTTTCAATAAATACCTAAATTCCAAGTTCCAAAAGCAAGCACAACTAATGAACAGAGGTATCTGAAACTGGTGTTTTGAACTTAGATATTAATTATGATGAAGGAACATTAATAAACACATCTGCAGTTCAAGATTACATTTATTCATCAGAAAATTTTAATAAAAACTTTCGATGAGTTTACTTTGGTGGAAGTGTGTTGATCTAGCCTTTTTGCCTTTCTCTTTCTATGATCATACATTTGATAAGATGTATATCAGCTGGGTTGCTCACCGGATTTGTTCTGCTTCCTCTTAGGACTGCTAACAGATGCAGGGAATTCAGTGTGGCTGGGAAGACCATTCCCAACCCCATTCCTGTCTCTCCAGTTGTCAGAGTCACTGCCATTGGCCACACCTTCTCTACTGCCAGAGCGGGACAGGGACAGAGGTGAGCCCTGGGGGTGAGACAAAGACATCACGTTATACGGAAACATGGACAGCTGTGTTAACCTCCCAAACTATCACACTAAAACATGGGCTGCTGTTTATACCTCTCATCAGACTATAATGAAACTTGGACTGCAATTTTTACCTTTCATCACACCATACTGAAACATGGACTGCAGTTTAGACCTCTCATTAGACCATACTGACACATGGACTGCAGTTTTAACCTCTCATCAGATCATACTGAAACATTGACAGCTGTTCTAACCTCCCAAACTATAATACTGAAACATGAGCTGTTGTTTTAAACTCTCATCAGATACTACTGAAACATGGACTGCAGTTTTAACCTCTCATCAGATCATACTGAAACATGGAGTGCTGTTTTAACCTCCCACCACATCACACCTCTCATGACATTATTTAAGTTCAGAGTACAATTCTACATAATTTTTGGCTTCACAAAAGTATCCACTGTTATTATTCAACCCATAATTATGGGCATTACTCTTTGCATATTTGGAATGTGAACAGTAGAAATGCTGCTCCGTTGGTGTTTACCTCATAGTCAGAGTTGACCTCGTAGGTGGTACTCATGCTGGGTTTGTAGGGCACATGATTGGCCCTGCGGAGCTCCTTAATGGTCTCTGCTGGCATGGATTTGGAGAAGCCAAGACCACTCCATGTGTTAGTTGGGGTCCGCACCTCAGTCACAACAGGCTTCTTCAACATGGCTGAATAGAGAGAAACTCAATTGTTTGTCTAATGCCCCTAGGTTTGCGTTGGGTACTAGGTAGCCACATTTCTCCCCATCAACGGGATGCATGCAAACCGGTCCTATCTGCTTCATACCATCCGACTATCAAAACTCCTTCTGCACTAGTTAAGCGGGGGGAAGACGAACTGGGTTACTCTCAGCTCATCATCAGGGATATTCCTGCATATAAAACTCAATGCCGGCAGCCTTCCCAAAATCTTACACCGCCTCTATGTGTCGGCATGGTATAACATAATTTTGTGCTCATACACCACATAGCCTACTAGAGAAACACTGTACCAAATGCGACCATAGGAGGAAATCTTATCATATTGGTAGGTTGCTAGATGGGTAGGTTTCCCCTTGGGTTATATAAAATGGGCCTGGATGGGTTGATAAACAGATATGGTTGTATAGAACAAATAGCGTTTGTGCAGTTCCCAGATTTCTCTGTTTACTGTCAACGATCTGGCAACCTTGCATACAGGACCTAACATCGCAGTGATGAGTAATGTCAGAAAAACCAGTGAAGCCTAGTTTTACACACAACCATGTCAACATATTTAAATACAACTTAATAATGCCTAAACTACATCCAATCCAATGTTTTTTCAATAGAGTTTGTAAGACAGAAGATGACTGGTGAAAAGACAATAAGATTAGTGTATGTAGGCTACTGTCCCCAACGACATTGTATACGTAATATACAGGGTAAAAATATACAATTAACATATTTTAGTCATTAACAATATAAATCCATGAACGTGACGCTGCGCAAACAGCATAACAAGTACAGCTGAAAGTAGTTGAGTGAATCGGATAAATGATGTGGTGTCAAGGCAAGGATGGAGGAAAACATGCAACAAGGCTGTAATATATACAGGAACATAGTATAACAAAGGATATAGACAACAATAAAACTGACTGTGATTAATTAGAACACTTGATGAGTGATTTCATTTTTTTATGTGATTCCTAGATGTTCTAATAAACAAAGTTTTCATGCTCAGTGGGAGAATGTTTTCGGGTGGCCCTGACATAATGAAGAGGGAATGATATGCTCTGTAAGCTAGAAGCATTGTGGAGCCGATGTGTTTGGGGCTTAGGATAATAGCCAGGCACAAACGACAGTCTGGACACACTTAAATCCAATAAAATGTCTACTAGTCCTGGACAGGCAGAGGAGAACCAAAAACACATGAGAGTAAAAACCGACATATGCAAAAAAACGAATATGTAATTGGTTAATATGTAAAGAATAAATACATTGTTTTTTGGTTAGGGAAGGACATTGTAGTGTGCATTTGCTGCCCTACAAGTCATTGACAACAGGACAGATGTAACACTGCAGTAGCTTTATTGTTTCAAGTGTGCATCCAGATATTACATAAAGTACAGCTCCGGAAATAATTAAGATAATTGCAACCTTTTCCTTCCTTTCCAAAAAAGTTGAAAAAGCAGGTTTTGAGTGAGGAACAGAAGGGTTAAAATCAAGAGACAACTGCAAATTGAACACTTCTGTTTCTCACTGAAAACCTTCCTCCTCAACTTTGGGACGTGGTCTCTTAATCTTTTCCTAAGCTTTATATTAGAGGGGTGTCCGTCCGGTGGAGCGTGGGGTAGTGGAGGTTTGGGGTACCACCTTTGCCTAATTCTGAGATAGGAAAAACACTGATCCTTGAATTTGAGAAAAATTGGCAGAAGCTGGAAACAGTTGTTAGGAAAAATCTGATGAACCTCAACTGATTTGCAGAGAGAGAGAAGGCAAGCTATCCTTACAAACAGATTCTCTGTCTGAATAAGCGCTACTAAAAGCGCCCATTTCTTCCATTCCTCAAGTTACCACTATGTGGAACAAAGCTGAATCTTTAAAATGTAACAGGGCACATTTGGTGATGAAGGAAACAGAAGCATGAACCAAGACGACACAACAACAGGCAATCTAGCAAAAAAACCATTGGGAGAGACAGTTGAAATCGCATGGCAAAAGACCTGGTCTAGAATGCAAACCCTGCTTTATACCCTCGTACAAGCAGGTTTGGTTATGTTACCCATTGTCGGAGGCTAACCTGGAAGTAAGAATTAGTAGCATTTCTAGTAAAACACCATACTGTCAGAGCCCCTAGTGACATTGCATGGCAGGGTAAGAAGTGGACAGTTAGCAGATAGAGCTAATCAGGTAATGAAGAAAGCTTTTTCTTTAGAAAATCTTCAGAACTTCTGTTCAGGACAATGAAGAACAAGGGCCTAAAAGAATGACACTTACCTTTGGTTGCTAACAGCTTTTTCTGTTCATATTCAAGTGCCTGAAATAGAAATGGAGGTCAATTTCTTTCTGTCTTTCAACCAGTCAAATTCAAATGATTCTATTAACGTAAGTGGGTGAGAGAGAAAAGTGGAATTGGAATACCTCGAGCTGTACCTGCATGTTGGCAAAGGAAGAATGTGGTGCCAAGCGAATCCTGTCCCTCTCATTCTGCTGTGCTGCCCTCTCTGCTGCCCGCTCACTGCCAGGTGCCCTTTTATCAGTCACAGGACTATCTGAAGCACTCGACTCGGGGTCTGACAGAAGGCAGTCTGAGCTGTGGGACGACAACAGAGGAACATAGTAAAGATAACTTGGTACAAACACCATTACAACCGAAAAGCCGACAAGCTCAGAAAAGACAGCACTCCCTTAGGATATGGCATTTCATAATATTGCTGACCAATCATGACAGAATGCAGAGTCCCTTGCCATGTCCCCAAATAGCTCATAACGCCAAGCCTTTTTCCCGACTGAATCAAATAGAGTCATTGTATTCTACTCCTGTATAGGAGTCATAGCACTGGACTAGAGTAACTTCTTTGTCTTTGTTCCTATCCCTCATGAAAATTGATTACTAACAATACTACATTTGCTTTATATAACACATAAGAAAGACAATTTCAAAGATGCTACAACTAATTTAGAGCTCTCGAGATGTCTTTTCCAGATCTGAACTCTGTAAGATGTAAATGTCTTACTGCAGCTCTGGGCAGACATACTGGAGATGGGAGTTTTTGGTCCCCTGAAGGAGCTCCACTGCCTGCCGTTTCCCTGATGGTTTACAGGAAGCCAGCATTTGCTTCAGCTCGTTTCCATTGGCTGAGTGAGACGGGCTTCTGGGCATGCCCACTTCCACAAATGTGTCAGAGCCTATCAGAAAAAAGTAAAATCGCGTTTGTTCAAAAATATTAACAGGTGAAACATTATATTCCTGCATTCACAATCTGATAGTTTTGTTCACAAAGATACACTTAGAATGTGGCGTTCATTCAGTCTTTATAATGAGTGAGAGATCCTAATTGGATTACGTACTCTGACTGCTATCCTCCGATCACTACTATTATGCAAATATTCAAACTCCACTCTCATTTCATTCTCAACAGAACACATCAGTGTCTGAGCAAACATTCCTTGCTCTATAAGACTAGAATTATCATGTCTGGTTTTCAGGCAAAATTTGTTTCCTTTGAAAACAAAGTGAGAAAAATGAGTTTTGGGAGGCAATCCTTTGGGCTACTTCTAGATTTAACCGTGAATGTAATGGCATTAATAAGTATTAATATCCATTTTGGAATTATTGTTACTAAACTTAGAAAAAAGGATTGGGCCGTGGTGGGGGGGTGTAACTGTGTGTGTATTGAGAAAGTGCTGCAGGCAGATGTGTGCCAGATTGCGTGCACATCATGACAAACAACATGGGAATGACAAACAGATGAACATGCATTCCAGTGAATATGTGTTCTGAATGTAAACCATAGAGTGCAGTTTGTTAACATCCTCTGCATCCTCAGCTCTAAGCTGTTGAAAAAGTAGTTGCATCATTTATAAAGATCAAAATCCATAATCTGAAATAACTGACAGATATCAAATATGGCTTAAACTCAAAATATGTTTCACGATTCATTGTGACTTTCTATTTTGAAAGTAGATTTGATTAATTTGGTGATTCAAGGCAATGTAAAAAAGTGAAAATAGTCAAATA
The DNA here is from genome assembly GCA_016801105.1 of Esox niger. Classification (NCBI taxonomy): domain Eukaryota; kingdom Metazoa; phylum Chordata; class Actinopteri; order Esociformes; family Esocidae; genus Esox; species Esox niger. The sequence goes on from JACXGJ010000426.1 coordinate 79,497, forward strand.
ATACAAGCCAGGTGTCCCAAAACCTTTTGTCATATCAATATACTCTACATTTAAAAACAAATTCAGACTTCACCATGTTTGATGATACTCAGTAAGGTCATTCGAAATAAATAATATGGTCATGCCTGCTAAGGCCAACTAATGGTTTATGTTCTAAACTATGATGCATTGTGCACAATAGCCAGGGGTGAAGGTTATTTCAGTCTGATTTACTGCCTTGTCCTATCCACTCAGTTTTATGGGGTTAGTAAGAAAACACAAGACACGCCTGTTCCTTAGATTCCTGTCCACCAGAAATGGAATGAAAATATTTCATGGAGCCATTAAGAAGAAAACAGAAACTGGTGTTTATTTCAACCATATCTCTCGTCCATCATGGTTTTCTTGTGATCCCACTTATGTATGTAGGTATGCATGATTTCTTTCCCATCAACACCACATGGAGATGTGACCACTACTATGAAAATGCTGATGTAGCCATGGGCAGATTGGAAATTATACATTGTTGATAAAACAATAACCTAAGGAGAAAAATACTTTTCATAGTCACATTTAAAACGGAAACAATCAGATGACGTGTGCTATGTTGAGCTAGTTTTCTGGCCTTTGGGCTTCTTTTTTTGTGATCAAATGTTTTTATTGTGTATTCAACCATCATACAAATCACAAATGCATAATTATAGCATGCCCATGACTGAAATAACCATGAAACTGATTCAGCCATTGAACCATTCTGGACACCATGCTTTCTAACATGCAACAATAGATCAATCTATCCCATGCAAAAAATAATGAGTAAATAAAAATTAGATATATATTTAAAATAATATACAAATAAAATAAAAAATAACAATTCCTATACCCCCATCCCAACCGAGTGACCCTTATACAGATGGAAATAATTGGAGACAGACAAGTTGTTTACAAAAATATATTCAGTTAATAGTTAAACAATTAACTGAAATTAAAGAGCAGTTTCTCATCTTTAATTTAAAGGTATTAACATCCAAATTGGAGAAAGGTTTCAGAAATTACAGCACTTTAAAATGTAATCCCGACTTTTTCAAGGGACCAAAAGTAATTTGACAATTGATCAATTCATCAATTAAGCAGGTAAAATGTCCATGTGTTGCAGTCATCAAGCGGTCATTGCCTGCAAATTAATCTCGACCAAGTACTAAACTGTTTATGAAAATGGTTGCAATTCCTAAACGTTTCATATGATATTTCTGTTCAACCCCAAGAATTAAAGTTTAAAGTCTGCATTTCAATTGGATCTCGGTTGTTTAATTTAAAATCCATTGTGGTGGTGTACAGAGACAAAATGATGAAAATTGCGTGTGTCCAAATATATCCAAACCGTATATACGTATCTACTATTAAACACTCCCTATAACAAGGACTTCACATTTTCCGCTGTATTAGACCACATTGACTCCATCTTAAGTTAAGCATTTTTTTAGCTGCAGGTAAACCAGCTAGCAATACCTTGTTTTGTTTTGACTTTGACAATGATGTGCAATCAGTCAGCAATAACACATTTGGAGAGCAAGGGACATCAGAACCTAATATTTGTGACAATGATATGGCAATTCCTTTCCAAAAAATGATAACCCGAGGACAAGTCCACATGACATGCATAAAGGAGTCAAATACATTATGTGAACTAAATAAGCATACAGGGGAGGACATTAAAGACATTTTATACATTTTGTATGGAGTAGTCTAAGTTCTGTTTATATAGTTACAATTAATAATTGGATGATGTTTTTGATGCTTCACTTATTTTACTCCATATTGTTTCCAACTGAATATCTCACTGTAAGGCATGCAAATCATTATTCCAAATTTTACAAATATTAAGGGGTTTGTTGGTGCATTCTACAATGTTTATATAGATAAGGGAAACAACCCCTTTTGTTTTTGAATTTGCATACTTAATATGTAAATGGCCTCCTTCCTATTTGGAGATTATAATTTCAGAACAATGGTGTATGTTAATGCCAGACAACAATGCAATTTATCTGCGTCATCAGTAATTTCCATATAAATATAACAGAAATAAAAGTTCCATAATGGAGACGAGCTTGCTTAAGGGGGATGTCAGAGTTTGAGATGTCAAAGATAAGATCTTGTAACCTGTGAGGGAAAATAAGCTTGAACACCAGGCTACATCATTACTAGGATATATTCATATAGGATTTAAACACCGGGTTACATCATTACTAGGATCTATCCATATAGGATTTAAACACCAGGCTACATCATTACAAGGATCTATCCATATAGGATTTAAACACCAGGTTACATCATTACTAGGATCTATCCATGTAGGAATTGCTCATTACACAAAAGACCAGTGATACAATTTTTTATTTGGAACACCCAATCCACCAAGAGATTTCGGTCTCTGTAATGTCGATAGCTTGATTCGTGGTCTTTTTCTATTCCAAATAAAAGTAGATATCGCACTATGGTCGCTTGTCCCAATATTATAATACTACATATAAAGGAATCAGGGCATACAAAATGTATATGAGGCAACACATAAAATGTATGGACAAGAGATTCAAGACTGGAAAGATAGTGAAGATTGCATCCCTCTATTAAAATCTGATCCATTTAAATCAAATATTTTCATATTAAAAAAATTTGTAGTTCTATGTGACAGTTGTTTCTAGACGATTGTAAATATCAATACCCAAATATCTAAAATGTTAAACACAGGGTATTCCAGCTCAAGTATTAATGGTAGATATAGAGGAGTGTTATCTAAAACAAAAGGATACCATCTACATGCAATGAAATATAAGGTGGTTCATCATTAATTGTTATAGGTTTAATCATGTTCGATTGTCGTACTGCTTGAGGATCACACCACAGCAACCACTGAGATTGACAGTGAAGAAGTAATGCTTTGTCTTTCTGTGGAGTAATTTGCTAAAGTTTAATTACAATTGGTAATGTTTCATTGTATTTTTCTTTTACTATCCTTATTGGTTAGACAACCAGGTTTTTGAACTTCTATAGCAACCACTTTATGAGTCCTATGCCTCAGATTTCCATTGTGCCATGCATGAAGTATATAATGTTCTTTGCACCTGTAAGTCACTCTACAGGATGGCAAGAGCATGTCTGAAATGTAACTGCTAAACCTCAAAGTTCGCATCTGTTGTTAATTAAAAACAGAACCTCTCAAAAAGGCAGAAAACGTCCTGCAGAACAAGATCTGTCTGTGTGTATGCAGTGTAATATAATATAATGTCAGTCATTTTAATTAACATCTCCATATTTTTCAGTTTGGTTGATTTGCCATGCTGTGGCCTAGGCTGAGGAGACCACGGAGCACCAGCTCCCAGAACCTGTGAACATGAGAAGCGTGAGAGCTGGGCTTCACTTAAACCACCCATGTTCGGGACACAGGAAATTATGGACCTCAACCACTGGAATACCAGCCATCAATGTCACCTGGATGCAACCTTATGAAAGTGGTTTGCGAATATGAACTGGAATGCCTACTGCACGATTTAAGGAAGAACCCACAAGGAAGAAGAAAAAGAGGTATGAATTCACTTAGCTATTAATAAAGCTTCCTAGCGGGTTGTCTGAAACCTCATACATTGCCTTACATTTTTTAGTGAAGGTAAATCTTTTTAATTTGGCTCCAGGAAGTTAAAGCTTTTTTACAGTGGCTCTCCATAGAATCCAACCCCCTTGGACAACATCAGATCAAAATACATGTATTTTGCCACTGATCAACACAAAAGTCCACAATGTCAAAGTGAATAAAAACATCTACAATGTTACAAATGGTTTACAATACAAAAGAGAAAATAAGTGATGACATAAATATTCACCACCTTTAGTCAATATTTGGCACATTTGGCAGAAAATACTGCCATGACTCCTTTCTTTGCAAAATTGCCCAAGAACCATTAAGCTGGATAATGATCTGTGGTGAACCAAAATGTCTTTATCTTTCCACATATTCTCAATTGGATTGAGGTCTGGCTTTGACTGTGTCACTCCTGGACATTGACCATTCTGTTTTTGAACCCTACAGCGTGACTTGGACTGTATGTTTGGAATCATTGCCCTGAAAGAAGATAGATCTTCTCCCTAGTCCCAGGTCTCTTGCAAGATATCAGCAGGTTATCTTCAAGAATGTATCTGCACTTTGCTGCATCCATCTCTCTATACAAATCCCTGGCACAGAGAAGCATCCCCATAGCATGACGCTGCCACCACCATACTTTCCGGAAGAGATAGTGATCTCAGAATGGTGTGTGGTGTTAGGCTTGAACCAAACATAGCACTTATTATTAAGGCCAAACAGCAATTTTGGTCTTATCAGACCATAGAATCTTGTTTCATTTGATGTGAGTTTTCTTTTTTCCACTCTCTCATAAACACCCCTTTTGTGAAACACATGGACTATTGCAGGTGTTGAGTACAGGTGTACTCAACCTGAAACCATGTGAAACGGCTTGATTACTCACAAGAAGACTCTATTCAATAAGCCACAGGACTTATCAAGATTATTGGTTGCACCACAGCTCATTCAACTGTGTCATAGCAAAAGGGTGAATATTAATGCACTCAATAATTTTTTGATTGACTTAATTCATTTAGAAAAAATTGCTGATTTTATTTTTTGCATTCACATTCTAGACTTTTCGTGTTAATCAGTGACAAGAACTCCTTATGACTGAATGTTATAAGACAAAATGACAGGGGTAAAACATGGGGTAAATACTTTTCTGAGCCACTGTATGTTCACTGACTGTGGTCAAGACTTCATGACATAGGTTCTCTCATTCTATTGCATTGCTGGTGGCTCTTTCAAGCTCAGAATTTTTTTGCTAGCTAATTTGACAAAATACTGAATCGTTGCTTAATTTAATTTCAGGTGAAGTATACCTAAAAAAAAATTGGGTACTGGTATTGGTTGTGAATATGGGACCAACAAGCAAAAACAGGCCTCTGAAAATTGTGTATTATGTCATGTTTGTGCCAATTTGTGCCCCATGTCATCAAAACCACCCACTTTCAATATTAACATGTCATGGATAACTAAGGTACAGTTATAATTGTTGTATTTGTAGATATAGAAAACACAGTACACATCCAGCCCAAAATGTTTGGTATAAAACATTGTTGTGTTCATTGCAAAGGTGTCATTGCCTCAGAGTTTAGTACATTTAAATTAGGATTTATATTGCAATTATCTACATGTGAACTTCAAAACTTAAGACAATTAAGAAAATTACAAAGTAAAAACAAACTGAAATATCAAAATGACCTATCCCCAAGATCTAAAACCTTGTGGAAGCACCACTGGCAGTAATTACAACTGTAGGTCTGTTGGGATATGTCTCCAACCTAGATTTGAAATTACTGTACTATTTTCCTTTACAAAACTGCTCAAGCTCTGTCAAGTTCCTTCTGGAGCCTTGATAAACCGCAATATTCATGCCTCAAAGGCAACTCAAGGGCATTTAGCTTTTAATTCCTTAGCCACTGCAGCTTTGTCTGTGTACTTCAGGTTATTGAAGGTGACAAGGCTTTTTCTGTGCAAGACTATTCATTTTCCCTTCAGTCCTGACAAGGATAATATGATGATGCCACCAACATGCTTCACATTAGGGATGGTGATCCTTTGTTGATGTGCTTTGTTGGGTTTTGAAAAAAATATGCATTTATTGCCTTTAGGCCAAAGTTAAATGTTTTGTCAGATCACGAAACCTTTTCACCACATGGGTCCAGAATCTTCAGTTTTTTAATGCTTCAAGGGGGATTTAGGTAGCCTATCTTGAATAACAGCTTATTTGTTGTCACCCTACCATAGCCAGATTTGTGGTATGCTTGGTATATTGTTGTCACATTTTGACCTGTCTTGGCCATACACTACTGTTCAAAAGGTTCAGGTCACTTAGAATTGTCCTGGTATTTGAAAGAAAAGTAAATTGTTTGTCCATAAAAATAGCATAGAATTGATCGCAAATACATTGCAGACACTGCTAATGTTGTAAATGACTATTGTAATTGGTAAACATTTTTAATGGAATATCTACATAGGTGTACAGAGGCCTGTTATCAGCAACCATCAGTCCTATGTTCCAATGGCACGTTGGGTTTGCTACTCCAAATTAATCATTTTAAAATGCTAATTGATCATTAGAAAAAAAAAAATTGGTTTTCAGCGCTGCTGAAACCTGTTTTGCTGATTAAAGAATTGATAAAAAAACGGTCTATCTTTAGACTAGTTGAGTATCAAGAACATTAGCAATTGTGGGTTCGATTACAGGCTCAAAATGGACAGAAACAAATAACTTTCTTCTGAAACTCATCAGTCTATTCTTGTTCAGTGAAATTAAGACTAGAAAATGCCAAGAAACCGAAGATCTCCTGCAACGTTTCGTACTACTCCCTTCACAGAACAGTGCAAACTGGCTAAAACCAAAATAGTAAGAAGAGTGGGAGGCCCCAGTGCAGAACTGAGCGAGGACAAATACACTAGTGTCTACTTTGACAAACAGACAAAACAGGTCCTCAACTGGCAGCTTCATCAAATAGTACCTGCAAACCACCAGTCAAAACATCAACAGTGAAGAGGTGACTCCGGGATGCTGGTCTTCTAAGCAGAGTTGCAGATAAAAAGTTATATCTCAAACTGGCCAATAAAAAGGAAAGATGAAGATGGGCAAAAGAACGCAGACACCTGACAGAGGAAAAACTCTGCCTAGAAGGCCGAGCATCCCAGGGACACCTCAAAATCATTCTAAAAGTAGGTAGCAATGTCTAGATAATTGAGAAAATCTGAAAATGTGTAAGGGGGTGTAAACTTCCTATAGGCATTGTATGAAGTGCATTTTATCTCTGCGAACTGTGAAACTGTACCACATTTAATGTTTCTTACGAAAACCAAATAAAAATATGTAGTAATTTCCATGACACATCCATGTCAAAATAAATACATCAGTTTACTTCCATGACATCGGTGCCCTGATCATGGTACCTTCATCTTGGTTGGACTTGCTGGAGCGGGGTTCTGACTGGTTGTGTCCGCTGGCATCCTGGACCGTGTCACACTGGTTAGGGTTCAGCACTGTGTCTGCCAGTGACCCGCTGGACATCCTACCATAGACTGAGCCAGGGTGCTAAATGCAAACACACACACACTATGTAGCAGAATATTTCACATAGGTATGTGCATTTACATCAAGGTAAAAATGACTAGACTGTGTGTTTCATCAAGTCACTTACCTTGACATGTCCATTGAGGGTACAAGTTCCTTTGGAACAGTCAGGGATGCCATTGGTCTGCTTGTCGATGGGGGCAAGGCCTGGGGGAGGGGAAGGGGTGTTCTGGGTGTACCCCTGGACCCCAGACAGCAGGATGCTGCTCAGAGTGGCCTGGGCAGCAGGGTGCATCATCAACTGAGACGAGAAGCCTGTACACATGAGGGAGAAAACAGTACACACCCACAATCTATCAAAACACTTTCATCACATATCAATTACAGTTAGATCTACCCCATATAGTACGGGATTGTTCAATAACCAACACTACTATGGCCCTGCCACCACCCAAAACGAACAAGCTGTCTCTTCTGTAGTAGACTTCTACCCCTACTCGCTGGCATTATGGGCCAGAGCTGCCACCAACCACCACTGTTCATGAGGATCTGGGACACTGGATAAATACATAAGCTGTCTGTAGAACAGTAAAAATCTCTTTCAGGGAGATTTGATGGCATGTCAGAGGGGAAAGTGGAATGTTCATTGGTATGTCTGAATGACCTGAAAAGACCCAGATTGACAGGTCCATTAATGGGTTTGAGTTGATGTGTAACATCTATAATTATACAAGGCTTTACATTCTCCCCAAGGGCTATATATCCCAAGTTGGAAAGTGTCGTCAAGTATATGCTGTTGTTTCTTAATGGTAAAAGATGCCTATGGCCCTATCCTAAATTGGTTACGGTAGGCATATATTTTTTGTTAACATTAATATTAGGCTAGTAGTCAATTTAAATGTTGAAAACCATTCTGAGACCCACATTAGTAATTGTCTGCAATTTATGTTTCTCTATTTGGTTTGCCAACATGCTGGATTGTCTTATAATTCATATTTACAGTGCCTTCAGAAGATACTCAGACCCCTTCACTTTCTTCACGTGTTATTCAATTAATTCATAATTTATCTAATTTACTTTTTTGCCCTAGTTCGATACACTATGAACCATAACAACATAGTTAAACCACCTTTTTAGACATTTTACCAATTTATTGAAAATTAAAACCTGACATTTCAGGGACATGGGTATTCAGACCCTTTTTCCATGACACTCCAAATTGAGCTCAGATGCATCCTGTTGCCTTAGCTCATCCTTGAGATGCAACTCCTGAGTGAAAACCATATGACATGCCGTATAAAGAACTCAGAGCATGCAGAAAAAATATTGACCAAAATCAAACTATTAGGCCTGAATGTCAACAGTTTCTTCTGGTCTTACAAGGTGCCGCTCATACCCATCATCTCATCTGACAGATTGACAAGGGGTCTGTTGTCCCCTCTGCAGATCATTCTCTGCTGCTGGCTATGCTCACCTTGGGTGTTGGTGAGGGAGCTGTGCCACAGGGAGGGGTTGGGAGATGGGGTGCTGGGGCTGGGGTTCTGAAGGGGGCTCATGGACGAGTTCAGACTGTTGAGGATAGAGTTTGGAGCTGGAGAGTTGCTGAGAGTATGGGGCGCTGATGTACCAAGGAGGCCTGGAGGAGAGTAAAACACTGTCTCGATATAAAATTACTCAAATACTTTCAGCAATATACATTGTCTAATAATACCACCATCACTCATCAATTATTTTCAGTGGTTAGGAAGGAAATAAGAAAGACATTTTAGAAAATTGGGGCTTTGACAAATAGAACTCAACGCAGTCAATTACTATGTAAAATGTTACGATGGTACACTATCTGAAACGTATTGAAGTCAAGCTGGGTTTTAGAAATGACTCATTTGACTACAGAAATAATGCTAGGATTTCTCTGGCAGGCTGGGCTGTAATCTCATGGAGAGGGATATAGTAATTAAGTGTATGCTGAGATGTGGAGGCCCATATCTGACTCAAGGGCCTTTTGGGTTCATAACACACGCCCCAGGAAAGGACACTTGAGCAGGACTTCTCATTGTCAGAAGTAGTCTGCTTTCTGGACATAAACCTTCTACACACAAAATACACAACCCATGATTTTTTGTGTTTGTGAATAAGGGGGTAGGAGTACAGACAATTGCCCTGGCTTGCTCTAGATAAGTATTCACTAATTGTTCAGGTATTTGTATGTAATTGGTCAGTACATTGACTGAAGTTCACTCCGTATGTGAACTTGAATGAATACATTACAAAATATAAAACCAGGCATATAGGCTGTGCACATAATGTTATGTAGGCGTTTGCTGGTTGGGCAATTTATTTTTACTGTGTACGTAAGATATTCAGCCAAAACAGCTTGAGCCTATATTCACGTTGTAAACCAAATTCTAATATTAATTGTCCCATTGAAAAAAAAATGCTTCTTAGTGTGGCACATGGTGTGACTTCAATAACTTTTCTGGACACATCATCTCAATTGGTTTTGAGCACCATGATCATATACTGAAGGAGAAAAATTTACTTGACTGAAAGTAAAACATTTTATATGGACCATGATCTTTTTCTGGGTCAGTTTAGCATCTTTTGCCAAAACAAAAATTAACAACAGTAACTGTTCCTGCATATCATTTTCATTCTTTACCGAAACCAAACTGTGACCACGAACCACAATGCTGTGGGTTCGGTGAACCTATACACCCCTATTTGTAAGGGTTTGCCTCTTAATTTCAATAGCATTTTCCTTTTTTTCCATTCACAACAATACAGATTGAACACATAAGACTCCAACCTGTTTTTTAATCACTGGTCTACAAATGTGTGTAGGAAGGAGCCTTGGTATGATATCCTTGTACAAATGCAGAGATAAACTTTGAGCTATCCCATAGTGTAAAAAGACGATTTAAAGAAAACCCCATTACCCAGACTGCTTAGTCCCAGACCAGCTGAGGCCAGGATGTCCAGGCCGACGGGACAGATGAGGGTGGGGGAGGGCCCATTAGTGGAGGAGGACATGGCTGATGATGAAACACCATTGCTCTCGAGACCCAATAGAAACTTCCGGGCTTCGTACATGTTTACTGCATTGCGCTCCACACTCTTTACAATCACAGACTGAGAATGGGAAGAAGATAGAGCAGAGGGAAATGAAAGAGAGAAAGCAAGATGGCATGTTGTTGTCAACAAAATATGTAATTCAGTAACATTGGTGGGGGGAAATACTGGAGATGAAACAATGGAATCAACAGGGCAGCATTGTCAAAAAAATCTTGATTTTCAGATTTCCACAGTTTCAACACTACTATTACAAAACATTTGACATGCATACAAATAATTTATTTTGTCATACCCTCACCAAAAAATAAATGCTGACAAATCGACAGCAGTCATTATTTTTTCTTTCCCATATCATTCTTTATGGAGTAACCAAATAGCCAGAAGCAAAGCAGTGTTTGGATAGCCAGTTGGATTTATAATTTGTCTTTCCCTCTACCCACATAGCGACAATACGGTTAAGTGGAGAGTTTGCTAGACTTGATATCACACCACGGTTAGTCAGTACAACTTTCCATATACATTCCCAACAGTGGAATGGCATACAAATATGGTGAAGAAAATGGAACATGCAAGTAAAAAAGCTCCCCTATTGATCTTGTTAAGGGTATAAAATGTGGGGGCTGTGGTTATTGTATATTCTCTGTAAAGAGGGTAGGGTAGGTTTCAGAAAGAGGGAGAATTTCTATGGTCAATAAAAGCTGTAACAGCACCCTGCCTCTAGTTTGTAATTAAAATAAAACAATTTAGAAGCTACACCGTCTTCCTTCCATTACTTTTCTTAAATAGACCTTTATTACATTGCTCCTTTATCAGAACCCAAAACTGACAAACAGAAAACGATTTAGAGACTATTTACCTTTTTTACACTGTTTTCTGACTTAATCCGACCACGACACTGACCGTGGGTACCCAAATGGGACCCAGGTGCTAATCAGCCCCCACTGAATGCATGATGTCAATGGATGAATGCGCGATACTCCCAGATGTATGAAAACCTAATTAGGCTATTATTGAAACATTATACAATTGATAGAGGTGACTTATCATAAGGCTTACCATTTAATAATAGAAGATATAGCTTATTGTGTGGGCTCATCAAAAATGGAGGGAAAGAGAAACTAAATCACACACACATCCTATTGTCTCTCTTAATTTTCTGAAGATTAATATTGTACAAATTTATTACACAAAATTATTATTCCCAAAATGAATTCCAATGATATCTCATAGTTTTCTTTTAACTCCTCTTGGATTTTTGATCTATGGCATTGAAATCAACTTGACAGAAATCAAATAAACCCACTAGAACTCCTGGGAGACACGCCATTCACAGCAAACTCATTCAGACCTTGTCCTATTCTAATAGCTCCTCTCGGTCTTAGTCATGTCAGCTATAGAAAAATATTCCATGCCAGTAATCTAGGAGACTAGTGCTATGCTTTGGTGTTGGAATCAAAACCTATAAAAATGCCCTTTTCACAGCCTACTCGTTTTGGACCTCGTCTTTTTCTATGTATTCTTTTGTAATACAAACACGTTCTTTAATACAAACACATTCTTGTATTTTTCTAATTCATTAACTATTTAAAACAAAAAATAAACTGTAATTAATCATTTTTTTGTCTATTCTATATAGTTTGACCCAGTAGATGAACTGATGCTCTGGCTGGATGGTGATGCTGCGGAGGAGAATGTCCATGCTAATAGGGACGATTCGTATGCTAATGACGCCAAATAGCTTTCGGCTCTGGCAGTTACTGGCGGTCAAAAAGGCCTGGCTGTTCTAGTGTTAAGACACTTGATCCCTTAGCCCCCATAAGCAAAATCCATCTGTCATTTTACAGTTGCATTAATTCTACACCTTTTAGTTCAAGCGAGAAAACAAGCAAGGAAAGATATAGGGAATTATTGTGCCATCTAAATAAAGTTTTTGTTTGCTGGATGACAAAAAGTAGTACGTACTGGCCTTAAATCGGAAGAGTTATTGCAGCAAATCAGCGAACTCTCAAATCATTGGGACCAAATGAAAGACATCCTACTGTAAACAGGTTGTAAAATAAAAATAGTTGAAAGCTTGTTTTTGTGAAAAATCCAAAACAAAAAGGAAATTCTAATGTACATACAAAGTGTATACAGTAATGAAATACAAAAATGTTACATGTGATGCTTCAAAAAAAGAAATCTTAGCATTACAGTTTTTACGTCCTCTGGATTTGATAAGAAAAATAAGTTCAAGAACATGAACGTGCTTGTCAGAACCAGGAGCTGTATCTCCTAGCTGACCGAGCCGCTGTGTAACATACTCTGTAAAAAGGCAATTATTTACCATGACTACATATCAACAACACATTAATTACTGATCCATCCAGCAGACACTCTTACCCAGAATGAAGAAACGGTAATGAGTGCAAACATTTCATATTGTACTATCCTCCTGTGTCAATTAAATCCACAACCTCACATTAAGCACCAAGATAATATACTGTAGGTACTCTCTGAATGTATTATAACAAATCCCAACTGCATTTTTTCCTCATTACATGCAAGTGAAATATATCCATCAATAGCTAATTCTAGCCATGTTATACACTAATAGCATAATATCATCATCATGGCTGTTTTCAAAACTACCAGTGTTTTGAATATGCCTTATACAGATTTTAAAATAAATTTACAGCCAGTCCTGTACGAGCCCCAATTCACCACTGGCCAGTAAATGATTCAAAACCTTTTTTTCTGGACTGAGTTAGTGGCGCATACAGATCCTGAGAGGGTACATGATTTTCCACGACATACATCACAATCAAATTGTGTCGTTTTTGTCAAAACCCAATAACAGACCCGATTCGCAACACAGATATGATGTTACACACCCAAATTTGTCTATAACAAATATATGAATGGTTTCTAGAATAATCATATCCAGTAAAAGTAAAATCTATTTTTCCTTAAAGACTGGAAAGCTGAAAATCGAAGAATTAACAGAGAAGGTATAAACTGTATGCAGTAAAGGTTATTTCTACATTCTCATTCATAGAGCATTGATAAAGAAGTCCCATCTCTCAAAAATAACATGAACTATAAATATTCAATGGATATATTTCAACAGCCTTTAATAATTTGACATGTCAACATGTGTATAGAAAATGTGTTATTGCCGATGTAGTCCAAGCAAATAGTTACCAGATGTTACGTGTTATAGTGTCGTACCTTGCTGGGCTGCTTTGGTTTGGGCTTGATGCTAATAAAGACATCCAGCTGCTCCATCAGAGCTGTGATACACTGGGGCTCCACCTCGATATCCTCTTTAATGTCAAACATCAGCACCAGGGGCAGGCAGCCCTGTGGAACACATACATCATTGGTTCCTAGTAGACTTTTCCTGCCTGACCAAACGTGACATAACATTTAAAGGTCAACAACATGATCATCTACCTTAAATCTCCTTCAGTCTTGCAAACAAAATTCCACCTTGCAAACAAATCATTGATTTAATAGATTGTGCCAGGCAATTCGAGCCCATTAAGACAGAGAAATGTATCCTCCACCAAAACAATGTGCTGCAAACCTGAACAATTATTTCCTTTGAGATTGGTGGTGTCTGAGAAGTTCACATTTTAAGAACAGTTTGTTTCTGGAGAAGCTTGGCAATTTGAATGGGCTGATCATGTGACTGTTGTTCCCCTTCAATCAGACAGAAGGCTCAGTTGAAAAATAACACTACTTGGGAAATTCCAAAACAATTGACCAAAACAGCCTATTTTGCATGACCCCACCACAACCTCCTTTCTAGGTTATTATTTTCAGCTGGGTGATACAGAGGCTTTCCCATTGTGTGTAATTAAATCAGTTTGGGCCAGGCTGGTGGTGACTGGAGCTATAATTTACAGTCTGAGAGATGGTCTAAACATTGCTCTCTGTGGGGGAGGCTCATCTCCTCCTGTCAAATGACTTGGATTTCCCAAGGCGGACAAAAGAGCATCTACTTGTGTGTCCCACCTCCAGACAAAAAAGTTTACAAATTTACTTGGGTGTTTTTCAAGAGTCTGTTGTCAAGAGAGAAAAAACAGACACAATATTCCAATACTGGGTCTCATACAGAAGCTGCAGCTATTACAGTTAACATTACATTAAGTTGAAAACCTATTAAATATAATGTCTCTTGGGCCGCTACAATCAAGAAGTGGGACAGAAACGCGGATGCATACAAGAAATCCTGCTAAGAACTAGACTGCCATCAAACATGAAAAATATAAAATACAGGATTCAGATCAAATCCTATTACATAGGATGGCACACAGTTTATGGATCATACTGCATTATAAGGGAAGCCACTGAGCGATTCTGCCCTCCCAGACACGCTAAATGCCATATATGCACATCTAATACATTCATACAGGTTATTAATCGCAACAATGAAAGACAACAGCTGGGAAGTATTTTCACTGAAATTTGCAAAGTTTTTCTCTAACATTTTTCAAACCAAAAGCATAAACGGAACCTGCTGAAATTACTGTCTCCGATAGGATAATCTGTGGCTGGTCATAGCCCACATCATTTATCATTCCGTGCACTAGGGACCAATTCAATTTGTACCTACAATTAAACAGATTATACAACCTATTTTGCCCTGTACTCTTTCATCTCCCTCCTGAACAAGAGCGACACATATGTGAGGAGGCTGTTCCTTGACTACAGCTACGTTTCTCAACGCCATAGTCCACTCCAATCTCAACATGAAGCATAGGACCCAGGGACTGAATCCTATCCGACATGGGACCTCAACAGGATTGTGTGCTCAGACCTATTCTGTACTCCTTCACCCACAACTGTGTGGCCGGAAACAAATCTGTCAGTTTGTTGACAACGTGGGTAGGTCTGATCACCAACGTTGATGACACAGCCTCCTAGACCAAGCAGTGTGGTGCCAAGACAATAAACTCTCCTTCAATGTCCAAGAGACAACAAAGTAGCTGACTACAGGAAACAGTTGGGTTTGCATGCCCCTATCCACATTAACAGGGCAATACTGTAGTGGGTCTGATTTAACATATTTCTAAGAATTATTGAATAACCAAATGTTTTCACATTTCAATGTCTTGGTCAGGGACAAAAAACTATAAAATTGATTTAAAAACCACAGAAATACATACGACGTGATGATCTTTTACAGAAAAAAATGCAATAATTTGTATCAATACAAACCATACATTGACACATACCATGAGGTACTGGCGTGCCAGGCAGACAGACTCTATTGTACCCTGGATGTAGACAGTAGATTTCTTCTGGGGACTGTTGGGGTCTGGGAAGTGGATCTGGGCTCCGGTCCTCTGAGTGATGTGCTTAACATTACTGCCATTGCGGCCCATCATGAAGAGGTGGTGTTGAGGGGCAATGTCCAGGTGGGTACTGACTGAGATGGCACTGGCCAGGCCACCCGCTAGGTGCTCTAACAGCATGGCAGTGCCCCTCTGGGTTGAGGAGAATAAACACATGTAAATCAATACAGTCAGAAAATCTACAGCATCTAACAATATTTTCAATGTGTAGACTAATGTCAAGACACTAAGCTCCAATGAGCTAGCAAAAATGAGTGTCCATGTGAATAGTACTTCTTACTAAAATAACCCTCTGCAACCAGAAAAATACAGTTAAAGGGAAATTCATTTTGCACATCAAATTCTGGCAGAGAAGGAAAAACCAATGAATTCTGTTCGGTTTGCTTTGGAGAAATATTTATTTGAGTTAGTGAAACAACAACATTTCAACCATAGTTTATAACGAAGTACCCACTTTTATTTCAGTTACACCTGGCAGCTAACAGAATGGTCTGATTACCTGCCTACTCAGTCTCTGCAAACAATCACTGGAGGAATTGGAGGGCCTTCCAATGGAACTCCATCCTTCAGCCACTGAGGCCAGCACACAGCAATCCACAGTGGTTTTGGCAGACCCCTTTAACACAGCGAGGTCTTCCACCGCATAGCATACATACTCCCCCAAAACCCCAGTCCCAAACTGGCCAACCACCCAAATCAAAACGAACCCTCCACCCGTCAAACTCAACCCGGCCTAGGCTGGGTTGTACTGAGGGCCATAGTGAGGGTGGGCCAGTGGAAGGTAGGTGGGTAGGGGTTGTTGGGTTGAGTGCTACGAAATGCCCAAGGGCACCAGCCACAACTCCAGGACCCAGAGTGGAGGAAGTGGAGAGGAAGAGGGAGCTCCAGACGACCTCTATTAGACATTTACTGAAGATTTACTTACTCAGGGGTTAGAGAACAGTGCTCGGTTTTAAAGGCAACATTACTGTATTTCCCACTAGGGAGCTGACCAAGCAACACTCTGGTCACAGCAGTCTACTTCTCTAACCGCTAGTGCCCGACCCCAGCTTCTCAGTTAAGTACTGTGGTGTGTTCATGGGTAGATACACGTGGTGTTGCTGGGCCTCACCTTGACGGCACTACAGTTGTTCTGAGAACCGCGAACCACTCCGGTGGTCCCATAGAGACGTGTGGGGGGTTTGAAGGACACTGTGAGGCTGTAGGTCTGGGAGATGTGCTGCACTGTAGGGGAACCTGGGTCAGGCTGCACAATGGCTGGCAGCTCAAAAGACAGAACCAGAGGGAGCAGTTCCTAAGAGAGTTAAAGAGAGTCAAAGAAAATGTGTGTGAGAAAGTAACAGAGGTACAGAGACAAACCGAGAGTGACATATTTATTACCCCTTTGCTGTAGCAATCATACTATCGTTTTGCAGCTTTATACTATTGCCCTGCAGTATGTAACTGTAGGATGTGTAGTATGACAATACCATGACAGGCAGCCATCACTGATGATGACACAATCACAATTTGTTTGTAGACCTGAACTTGACGTATGTTGGATTCTGTCCATGTTTGATCCATGAACAAAATCATGAAAACTGGATGTCTGGGGAGCACTTTATTTATTAGCATGAGTCCAAGAGCCTTGTAAACCCCCAAACCAATAATATAAGATACTGTTAGTAACAGTTGAGGTAAATATTATTTTGACTAAATGAACTGCTTCAATGTTAAATAAAAATATGAAAATAAATACATTTCATTGAACATACGGGTATATGATCTTCACTTCAAAACTATAGACAGATAAAGGTAACCTAAGTTAAGAAATGTACGTTTAAGATCATACTTCACAATGATTTAATTCATAAAAAAATCAACAGCAATGCATTTTCATAGTTTGGGAAAAATGTACACCCACCCATAGCTTCAATGGTTGGTATTGCCCCTTAACTTAATACCGCCATTTCTTGTAATCTATCAATGTCTTGCATCAACTGAGAATTCACCTTTTACATTTTATGTTTAACGGCTTGGTTACAGCCTCCCATAAGCCTCCAAATTTATTTTTTGACATTCCGCAGCTCCTTCCCGTTTTGTGTCATTTTCCTGATGTAATATCCACATTTGGTTCAGCTTCAGCTTTTTGACAGATGGGCTCACATTCTCCATAAGAATTCTCTAGTACAAAAAAGAACGAATGGTTGACTCAATGATGACAAGTTTGCCAGGCAATATTCAATAACTACCAATTGCTGCTAGTTTACACTTATGTATATTACTGCCATACTTAAATGTTCAGTAATGCCACCCAGATTACTGCTAGTAGACATGATGTTTTTCTTTAAACTCCTACAGTGCTATGTATATTTTTGCTTTATTTTATTATTATTTATTATTGGCTATATTTTTTGCATATTCTTCTACTTAGCTCTCACTACCTACTGTAGTTGTCGGGTGCCATGTCATAAGAATTACATTGTGCAGGATGACACTGTGTTGTTTGGTGCATTTGACAAATAAACACAGAAACATTAAACTAACAATTGAACCTTAGTGGTAGTGATGTAACAAACGGAGCCAGACTGTCACGGTCCCAACAACATCATTTGTGTTCACTAACAGATGTTAAGGTTCATTTCAGGGATGAAAAGAAACATAGTTATTTTAGAAATTGTATATACAAAACAACCTAGCTAGATCTGGCATTAGCTAACTTAGTAGCACTTCTCACTTAGTACCTAATTTTGTCATTATAACGGTCAACAACAGCTACAGTAAATATAATAAGCTATATTGAACATTTATTCAACAGGGCTAAGCACAAATAATCATAACCAGGCTTAAAAATGTTACTGAGTTCACATGTGAGGAGTGAAAGAATAACATAAGGCATGTGCATATCCACAGAGACATAACATGTTCCACTTCTGCTGGGTGTGGCAAAACATTAAAAAATTTTAACTCAATAAAACCATGCTGCCTATCACAATTTTTACTGTGCCAGTACTTAGAAAGGTCCTAACATAGTACGCCCTTAATCACGCACATGCTACAGCACAGCTCCATCGGGAGCTGATTAAACATACAGTGCAATATTGTAGTACAGAATCATGTCTGCTCCTAGACGTTCTGTTGATACTCAGACTGTAAATGTTAAAATCACTAAATTATACATCAAGTCACGCCATCACAGAGACCTGACCAAAAAAAGTGGACTCCATCACTCAAATAACAGCAGTCATTCAAACTGCCAGAGACAAGGAGAGGCCATGAAACCCTGCTGAAATGTTAATACATACACATAAGGTTACTCATGTACATGTGCGCACACACACACTTATCCAAACAGTCTATCTTGGGCAGTGTGCCACAGCGCAGGCTGCCTCAGAAAGGCAAACAGCATGAATTACTCTGACCAAAGAAATGTGCCCATGATTAATCCCATATGTTTTTGGGCCTACATTTATATCACGTTTCAGGGGTTCCACACTGAAGGCAGAGAATTGTAGGTCAGCATGTAGGGAAGCACAGAGCGGACAAACGGTATGAGTCGACGGGGCGTTGATGAAGAATAGTTCAGACAGAGTTGACATAAGCTTAATCAAATGAGTCCACCTGGCAGTTTTAAGATTCACATGTGTTTATTCTGCAGGTGTGTATGTGGCTCTGAATGAATTAGCATCTGCTAAAGGACTAAAATGTCAATGCACAAAAACAGAAAGGCAAACACTGTATAAATAGTTACGACCACACAAACCTGGGACAAAGCTAAAAACAAAATTGTTCATCATACACCTTTAGGTTTTCAAAAGCATTGGTACATCTCACATCTAGCTTGCCCTTCAAAAAAGCTTTTAACACAAAAGTCCAGTAAAAAAAGAGATTTCCCACATCCAGGAAAACTGATAATATTATTCCAATCATTGTTTTTGGTCACAGGTGGAGAGGCCACCCATGATCATTTAGTGTCAACCCAAACAGTAGAGGTAGATATTGAGGAAACAAACTATGAAAGGTTATCTCAAACTACAACCCCATCTGCTGGTCTAGCTGTAGTAGATATTACATCTTGCTGTCATCATTATACTATACATTTGCCCTTACCCCTGACTTTACACATATTCCCTGCTTGAATAAACAACCTTGAAAATGAACCTTGAAAAATAACCATTATAATGGAATATGCTTGGACATGGAGAGTGTGAAGAGACCACTGCTGACATGTATGGGTGTCTGAGCTGTATGCTATCTGAGCAGAGAGGCTACTTAGATGTCATTTTGTCAATATGACTTGACCATGATGCTCGTTCATTTAATACTAGTCCTAGGACTTTAGCATCCTCGACCTGCTTACTCATCCTGGATGCACAACTCATCCATGATGCCCAACTCATCCATGATGCCCAACTCCGGTTTAGTTTTTTAGTAGTGTTTGGAACCTCATATAATGGTCTTAGTTTTGACTTTATAGAGGGCCAGTTTGCAACCATTCTGATACTGACTGTATCTGTTTGATAAGACATATGCTGTTGAATTATTTGTTTGTAAAACCAGTGGCAATTAGTTAAGAAATAAAGAAAAGACAGCTTGAGGCACATTTCCTGATAGAAAATGCACAGTAAATCAAACTGACCGGGTTGCCGTTAGATCCAACAATGCACACTTTAACCTTTTTAGTCAGTTTGATTACTTCAGTTTCCTGTGAACATACGTTTACTTTTTGTCATTGATCGAAGGTATGGACAATAGGCTTGGCAATACAGTCTGTTCCATTGTAGAATTTCCCATCAATGTCTTCTATAAAATGGTGACTTATCCTTATCGTCTGTTAGCTCTCAGACTCGTGGGTTTTTCAAGTAGTGTGCAGCTGGAGCAGACTGCAGATAAAGTAATACTGCATTCAAGCAGTCTTTAATTCAACATAAACATCCACTGGCTGTGTGATTTTTGGATGACAGAATAAGCCATGTGTCTAATCGAGCTTATTTTATAAACTCCTTTCTACAACAATGCTCAAATGCTACTTGAAAATTCAGATTCTATCCCCAAAAAAATGTAAATCAAGGAAGTGCATGAACTGGGTTGCGCCCTGTTCCCTGTGAAAATACACACTCACGTGCGCTGTTGCGCATTAACTCTCCCTCTCACCCTTGTTCTCTCCTCTCTTTCACTGAGCTTATTTGTCTTGGTCCACCCGGAGAGGAAGCACGTGCGTGCAAAGACTTGAAGAAATGGTTGTGAAATGGTCTGGAAAGGAGAGAATCACACAAACGAAATGGGCCTCCACCCACTGAGCTGGAGCTAGGACTGGAGCTGGGGTGATACACACTCCTCCAGGCCAAACACAATGGGTGCTGGGTTTGATCCGTTTGCTTGGGCCAGAGCATTACTAGGGAGTTCACAGTCTCCAAAGCAATAACTCGTTGTTATAGGGAAACTAAATTACTATTGTGTCAGAGGCTTACAATAACAGCCTGTTCAGAGAACATAACACATTAAAAAAATCAGGAGTATCTAAATATATATTTATGGCCACCTAAGTATTATCATATTGACATATTGTGAGGTCCGTGGTAATTCCCAGCCGTAATTGAAATGACCACTTACCCGGATTTTGGCTCGGGCTGCCTCTACCCCTCCTGGCTGGCCTGCAATAGATACCTATTCAGATGGTGGGAGACAGAATTCATGAAATAGTCAAACCTTTGTCCTCAGCATCCTTAAGATTACATCAAATCTGGAATCTAAAGCCGTGATGAAAAAATTGGGTAACAAAGTAAATTCAACATAGCCAAAGCAAGCTTTCATTTCCATTTGGTCCTGTCATTCTCATTCCATATCTTACATTAGATTTGGCTTCACAACTCAATCAGGAAAGAAAATAAATAATGAGGAAGATGGTTTAGTGTGTTTTTCTTTATTTATTTTTTGCACCAACCCATGATTTCAGAAATTACCTTTCACCATTTTACATCTTGACAGTATCCTGCAATAACAATCACTGGAACAAAAATCTATAAAGAACATCTAAGGATGTCTTCATATCCTGACTGTGTATTGGTAATCATATGCTTTCTTCCTCCCTAAGCCTTTCATCGGTAACTCACGAGAATGGAGCCATAATGCCAGCCAACTATAATCAGCACTTCTGCACAAATGAATCTCCAATATTTGAGACCAGTTGCTACCTGGTCGAGGTCAGAGCTTTACACACTAATGTCAATGCACTGGTTTAAGGTCAATGGTGTTTGAGGGGATGGATAGCTTGCAGAGCCAAGTCATGTGAGTGTGATTACATGTCATTCTTAGATGACGACTACACCAATCCAAAATGTCAAGCAGAAGTGAACTAATTCACTGTCAGTGACCGACATAAAAGGAAAACTGCTACTGCACCTTGTCTATTACTATTCTAAAATATCAAAAGCACGTTCAGACACTGACTTTATGATGATTATTTTTGAGAGAAAGTGATTTGCAGGCCTACAGAAGAGGATCTGACGCCACCAGATGTCCATCCCTATTTAGTGGCATGTGCTACATTTGAAGTTGAATGTGAATGTACGTATGTGTTAACAATTAGGTACACACGTAGGTTCAACAAATAGGTTATTGACAAGGAACTGCACATAATACATTTTATTACATAGCAGGCAAATTCATCAATTAGAGCTTGTGCCCACAGACAACGCCTGGATAGCTAACTTATATTCAATGTCTTGTATAAAAGTGTAATGTTTTTAATCCGTTCATACACACAGTAGGGATTCTGTTTCTACCTGGTTGCTCTTCTCTGCCTGGTTATTGCGGTTGGAGTCAGGGAAGTGGATGTGACAGCCCGTGTCCTCCATCACCTTCTTGATGTTGTTGCCTCCCTTGCCAATGACGTGGGAGTGCTCTGTGTGGGACACGTCCATCTTAAGTGTTACCCTGTTACTCTAGGGGGAGGAAGGAGGGCACAGTCAATTTAAAAGAAGCTTTCCATATCCCCTTAGATTCCAAGCTTTTAGTCCCTTCCGCAACCTCCTCATATCAAATCAGATCTACTGCCCGGTCTCATAATAAAAATTAAACAAGAATTTATAAGAGATGAAGACAGCAGCAGCAAACTTCATTGTGAGTAGCTGAGAGAAAAACTATCAGATGTAATCAGATGGGCACCTTCAAAGGTCCACATGCAGGCCTATTCTACAGTGATGCGCACTGGACATTTCACCAGACACCCAATAAAATGTTTGTCTACACAATGTAAATCAGAATGCCATTACGAAAATATGAAGATGCAGACCTCAAATAGTTTATTAAATAGTCTTGGCTTTACAACATAACCATACAACTAAAACCAGAGCTAGCATTCTGTCTTGACCCCTATAAATATATTTTTGGACTGTTTTGCTGATACATACCAAAACCAATTAAGAACAGATTATCCCTGTTCTCTGCCATGTGTTGTATCACATCTGGTGCTTGGTTAAGGCGAAGTGTACCATTCTCAATTTCTCTATATCAATCCACCATGCAGCCAACTGGTGTGTGACAGTCATTTCGACTGGCTCATCCTGAGGTCAGCAGCATTCTCTAACGTTAATTAATGTGACACCGAGGTGGCTCAATGTTACAAGCTATTTCGCCCACACCAGTCATGGCCACATTATAATTATTTTACAATTGTTAAAAACCTGGTTGAATATTCCCGCCAGGATCAGCGAGCTTGAAGTGCATTTTCCCCTTAGCCATGATACAACCCACATTAATTGTAGGAATGAACACAATCATGGAATTTGGAGTATCAGGCTCGATCAAGATTATGCGGTTATGAATATTCCCCCAAAATGTACAAGTAATGACTGTGTCGAAGGGTATTTTCAAGTATAGAATTTCGCTTGAATATTAATTTTTGGACCAAATTAGTCCTCTAGTTTGGAGTGTTCTGATGAAACCCTCCCACAGGCTTTGCTATGATGTTTTCACTTTGGGATGAGTTGCCACAGAGACAACACTTGCACCATGCCAAGATATTACACACAAATGAAGCACATTGTGGAAATTCACATTATAGGTTGGATAGTGTAGCCTGTCATCTGAACTTTGTTGGTGAAGAAGCGGAAGGTGCGCGTGAGAGAATATCAACTGGAAAAGAGGGTTGTTTTCTAAAAAGGTTGGCCCCCTGTCACCTTAACGAGGGCCTCGTCTCTCTCAGTCCATTTACTTCCATCGAACAAATTTCTCAGTGTGTTATCCCACATCTCACATTGAAAAGGAACCAATTAGGAAGTAAACCAAGACATTCTAGAGTGTGAAATAACAGCCAGAGTCACTCATTGGATCCATCTGCATCAATCACTCTAGTTAATATTTAGGGATGTCAGTGTTGGTGCTGCCAAGAGAACAGAGCAAAACAACCACAGTCTCCACATTCATACCCACCTTTGTGTCGAGGACTGACATGATTCGGTCTTTGGCTTCCCTCACGTTGTCGCTCTTTCCACAAACCTTAATGTGTGGATCTGGAGTGAGAACAAAAAGAGATAGGAAGGTTTAGAGAAATGTTTTTTGAAAATTTCAGAGAAATCCATAAGAAAGTATTTTAACACCTTTCCCAAAACTACCGCAGACAAATAAGTTGATAGCATTAGCTATCATATCAGACAACACTTGATTTTGATTGTTATCCGGCTTTGTCTGATTACATTTCTTGATCACTATCAGACTACTAGACTGTACTTAACCAGAGAACAGTTATCCATTAAAATAGCCAAGGGATAAAGTTACTCACATCTTTTACTTAATTCCCCAAAACCTCATCCAGTCAATGAGAGCCAAAGGCGTAACACAGTTTCTTTGTATGTCTAGTTAAATAAATGATATCCTCCTTCAGCTGTCAAAAAACAAGGTTGTGTTTTGATGAGTCCAGCAAAACTAAATATAACTGGCTACACAAGTCTACTAAATCATATCAGTTCTGTTAACAACACATATACAAATAATTCTGGGAAAATATGCCAATAACTACTGTTAACTGCATTTGTAGACACCCTCTCATGTCAGCAGTATATAAAATACACACACTGCTAACACTCATGTAAAGTATGTGGTGCTGTATGTAGCGTCCATCTGACCAGCTACTAGGAGCCCCAGTGTTGAATGTATGGAGGGGCAGGAAGTCCATTAAGCTCCTTCCAGGAATCTCCCTCCCCACACAGTCACCCCAAATAGGTCATATTGACTGAATACTCCCCATGCCGACAGATATAGAACTCAGTGAGATTTGTTGGGTTAATAAGATAATACAGTTAATGGGCAGAAAATTTGGGTAAAAACTTATACTGTTTTACAGAATAGTAAATGCAAAAGGTATCATTGCATGAAAGACAACAGTTTGTCAGAATAGACAATGTGCTGAATAGGCCTCACATACCATCAAAACTCGAATTACACAAACCCAACAGAAACTCCCCATGTGGTCACAAAAGTAAAAGTGAGAGGAAAGCATATGAATTGGCACTGGTCTACTGAGGAGCGATCGGAGTTGGCTGAGCTCTGGAATGTTGCTGCTGGGAAGTGTTTAAGAGCCTCCGTGCTCCACGTTTTATGGGACCTGTGGAAGTCTGCATGGATATCGTCAGTGCGATATGGGACATCTGCTTTATTTTTGAGGCAAGATCATGGAAGAGCGGAGAAATTGAGAAAATATATATTTTTTAAACTACCCCAATGCCTCTGATGTCCACACTGGATTACATCACAAGAGGAGAGGGTGCCATCTGAGGCAGAAAAGAAACACTGCAGTGTTGAAAGAGACCCTCAGGAAACGTAACACGCTGCTGTGAGAAAGTGTACAGTTTAATTTAACTTCCTCTTGTGGCATCTCACCAGTAGAGGGAGTGTTGGCCTTTCATTGACCTACTCAGTAAATCTTGCACTCGGTTGGGCTAAATGAGTGTTGCTATGTGTAATGTTGAACACATTTCTGAAGTGTCCTGTGTACTCATATGATTGATTGTAAAAAATGAGGAATGACCCATAAATGATGCACCGCCCTGCCTCCAGTTGGTGTCATTTGGTCTGCTCAAGGACCGCAAGACAAAGCCTCTAGACTAGTACTACTACACTGCAGTAGTACACTACACTACAGTAAGGGATAGTATTATTTAGCAAAAAACATTAAACATGGATCATGATTTAGTCTAAACCATAAGTGAAAGTTACATAGAAGTATCACGATAGATATGAAAGTACCATAGTTCATCTTCTAAACAGTACAACAATTTATAACCACATTTTTAGCCACAATGGAGTATTTGTTAGATTTCGAGTCGTATTGACCGCTGTCTTAACATCGTTTCAAATCAGAAGCTATATACAGTTTACAGTTGCATTCATCTAGAAAGTGAAAATCAGGAGAGTTGCATTCATCTAGAAAGTGAAAATCAGGGCTAAATATTCATTCAAAGTCATTCGTTGGTTGCATTTAAATCCAATAGCCTACGTACCTGCAGGTTAATTGTGAAAATGTTTTCTTTTATTCTTTGACGCTAAGTGTGCCTTTGACCCGCAAACAAATGCTAATTAGACGTTTTATCTACCGTGTGACTGAAATTTCCCACCAGCCTTACACGCATCATCTGGAAATGTAATATCTACAGCAAATTTACGGTACATTTAAGACAATGTATTACCTTAATTTCCCTGCTTTTCTTTTAAGGCATATTACGACTTTAAGGAGTAGCGGGAACCATGCAATTAGACCATACAACTTGTATACTATCGTTTTCCAATATTTGCAATCTCAATGGGCACTCCCAACGGTATGTGTTCATTTAAACTTGATGGACGGTTTGATTAACCCATCGCAGCTTACCGGCATTACGAATGGCTTTTCTACAACTGCCTTCCATCCAAAACTATCTGTCATCAAGTCAAATTCAAAATATCCACAACTATTAAGGAATGAGTGGTGTCTGAATAAACTGAATATCGAGCTAAATCGTTGTGGTGCCGTCGACAAAAGCCCCATGGTGCGCGCTTTAATGCCAGTTGTTATGACGAATGAGAGGTTAAATTGATTGTTAAATGTACATGTTAAAAGCGTTGCATTTGAGCACTGGCAGAACAGAAAAAACCCGACACGAGTAGACCTATTTTCAAAATTTTACAGGCAAAAATGACTTTAGGTCCTTCACATTAAGGATTAAGCTCCACACCTTGTTGGTACAGTCAGAAGTTTATATAAACCTTAGCGAAATCCATTTAAACTCAGTTGTTAACAATTCCTTACATGCGATCGTAGTTAACATTCCCTGTCTAGGGTTAGGATGACCTTATTTTAAGAATGTGTAATGTCAGAAAAAAAGTTGAGAATGATTTATTTCATTATGTTCCCTGTTGTTCTGAAGTTTACATGAACTCAATGAATAATTGGTAGTATTGCCTTTAAATTGGGTCAAACTTTTGGGGTCGCCTTCCACAAGCTTCCCACAATAAGTTGAATTTGTGGCCCATTCCTACTGACAGAACTGGTGTAACTGGAGTCAGGTTTGTAGGCCTCCTTGCTCACACACACTTTCAATTCTGCCCACACATTTTCTAAAGAATTGAGGTCAGGGCCTTGTGATGGACCACTCCAATACCTTGACTTTGTTGTCCCTAAGCCATTTTGCTACAGCTTTGGAAGTATGCTTGGGGACATTATCCATTTTGAAGACCCAAGCTTAAACTTCCTGACTGATGTCTTGAGATGTTTCTTCAATATATCCACATAATTTTCCTTCCTCATGATGCCATCTATTTTGTGAAGGGCACCAGTCCCTCCTGCAGCAAAGCACCCCGACAACATGATGCTGCCACCACTGTGAGATGGTGTTCTTTGGGCTTGCAAGCATTCCACTTTATCCTCCAAACATAACAATGGTAATTTTGGCCAAACAGCAACATTTTTGTTTCATCAGACCAGAGGACATTTCTCCAAAAGTTAAGATCTTTGTGCAGTTGCAAACCGTAGTCTGGCTTTTTATGGTTATTTTGGAACAATGGCTTCTTCCTTGCTGAGCAGCATTTCAGGTTATGTCTATTTTACTGTGGATATAAATACTTTTGTACCTGTTTTCTCCAGCATCTTCACAAGGTCCATTGCTGCTGATCTTGGACTGATTTGCATTTTTCGCACAAAAGTATGTTAATCTCTAGGAATCTATCTCCTTCCTGAGCAGTATGAAGGCTACCTAGTCCCATGGTGTTTATACTTGTGTACTATTGTTTGTGCAGTGGAATGTGGAGTTTGGAAATAGCTCCCAAGGATGAACCAGACTTGTGAAGGTGTACTATTTTGCTTACTAAGGTCTTGGCTGATTCTTTTTATTTTTCCATGATTTCAAGCAAAGAGGCACTCAGTTTGAAGGTAGACCTTGAAATACATCCACAGGCTTAAATTGTCAGTTAGCCAATCGGAAGCTTCTAAAGCCATGACATAATTAACATTTTCGGCAGTTTATTGACACATTCAGCTTAGTCAATGTAAACCTCTGACCCACTGGAATTATAATATAGTGAATTATTTGTGAAATAATCTGTCTGTAAACAGTTGTTGGAAAGATTACTTGTGTCATGCACAAAGTAACCAACTTGTCAAATCTATAGTTTGTTTACATGAAATCTGTGAAGTGGTTAAAAAAATGTGTGTTATTGACTTCAACCTAAGGGTATATAAACTTCCGACTTCAACTCTACATACATATGTTTGGTCTAATTTTTTACAGGATTGCTTGGTCACATTTCCTTTATCATATCATTGTGTATATAAAGATTGATAGAACAGTATATACCAAACGAGTGTGTAGTTAAAATACGACTAATGTAGCCCTAATGTTATATCATTATGCCAACTACACTGTTACCACAATTTGTGCATATTGGCAAACCTCTGTCTCAGCATGGTGTTAGTGTTTTAGTTAATCTACAATGCAATTTGGAGATATACAGCGGGGAGAACAAGTATTTGATACACTGCTGATTTTGCAGGTTTTCCTACTTACAAAGCATGTAGAGGTCTGTAATTTTTAGCATAGGTACACTTCAACTGTGAGAGACGGAATCACAAAAATAAATCCAGAAAATCACATTGTATGATTTTTAAATAATTAATTAGCATTTTATTGCATGGCATAAGTATTTGATCACCTGCCAACCAGTAAGAATTCCGGCTCTCACAGACCTGTTAGTTTTTATTTAAGAAGCCCTCCTGTTCTCCACTCATTACAAAATTACACACCTCTACATGCTTTGAAAGTAAGAAAACCTGCAAAATCAGCAGTGTATCACATACTTGTTCTCCCCACGGTACCTAGTGCACATTTCTTTTAGTCATTTTGTGTCATGTGAAAGGATACATAATTGTGCAAATCCCAATATTTCTACATTTGTGAAGGCTTACTCCTGTTATTTAGGTGAAGCAGAATATTACATTTATGGAATTCTGCAGGCACCCTAAATAAGAACAACTGAATACATATATTTTCTCGTACTGGTCCACCATTGGGTCAAACCAACGACCCTGGCCGAGAAAATACCACACTCTACCAATGGAGCTACACAGAGGACCCTAGACTTAACATTATCCCTAGTGAGAATAGGGGAACAAAATATTTTTTTGAAAATGCTTCATAATGTAAGTTTATTCTACTGTCAATAGATATGGTTGTAGGGGAAATTCACATTTCCACCCAATCAGGGGCTCTGCCTT
Organism: Esox niger; assembly: GCA_016801105.1. Taxonomy (NCBI): domain Eukaryota; kingdom Metazoa; phylum Chordata; class Actinopteri; order Esociformes; family Esocidae; genus Esox; species Esox niger. Next base: position 108,773 of record JACXGJ010000426.1, read on the forward strand.
GTCTGTCTCGTTTGGAATATTGCTGCTGGACATCAACCCTTACGGGCCAAAGCCTTATTTATCTAATTGAACGGTTTCATTTATGTCTCTGGGGGTGGATCACCCCTTTAAATTCCTATGAATCAAATGAATAAAGCAGACAAATCCCATCCCATGAATAGGGGCTCTTGTACGGAATAAACTCAAAAGGATTTGTATCTGTTATGTAAATATACACAGATATTATCAGAAACATGTTCTAAAAAAAGAGTACCTAACTTGTTTTTGCCCTTTAATTAAACTGATATGCAGCTCTATATGAGTAGGTTGTTTTGTTTATTAACTCAAATGTCTTGTATGTTAGATTTTTCTCCGGTATCATATTTTTTCAAAAGCAATTTTTTATATTTTCAATGAATTCAACAACAAGGATTTGTGTACCTATTCAACATTTGGATTAGCCGGCATGTTGTTGAAATGTCTTTGCAATAAAATATTGGCCTGTCACTTCCTCAGAAGAATAATCATGAAAATACTCTAACTGGACCTTGGAGTTGATAGCTAACCTCAGTTAAAACACACAGGTGTAAGATATTCAGGAGTTCTAAGCAGATGTCAGCTCTGATTATTTTACCCAGAAGACAACGTACTTCCCCAGTGGCAGTAAAGCACATGCTCAAAAGGGAATGTTTTTCCTCCAAAGGCACAAAAAGCAGTGATATCAAGAAGTCTGAAAGCCAACAAATCATTGGGCTTAATTTAAATGGACTAACTGTTCTGCCAATGGAAGTTAGATTTGTGAATGGACTTGGGAGGTTGGGTGGGACACATTCTCTAAATTGACTGGGGGTAGTAGAGCTGCTCAAAAGATTCCAGTGTAAACTCATCAAATGGGAGGAGTTCAGGAAGTTACATAATGTTTTGGGATTTCACATCTGGCATTGAAAACACACACTGGTATCCCCTGGGGTACAAAAAGGGGTCATGTCAAAACCACCCCCCCACAGATGAGCTTTAAATAGCAGTAGTGTTTTATTGGCAGGGGTGCACTGGAACAACTCAGACATTACATGCACATGACACAACCTCCCTCATAAAAAGTCAAAAATGTTTACAAATTCTCATTAGAATTCAACATTTTAAATAACTGGTAAAGGATAAGAGTTTCATCTTTGATTGCTGCACTGTCTTTGATATATATACAGATTTATAAAGAAGAACAAGGATGAATGATGTAACTTTCTGGGGGTGTTACGCACTTTTTCACATCATCACAGATAAACTGTATCTTCAGAATCACATTTAATGGGCCCCCAGGTGCCAGAGCAATCTTAGTCCCAGCCTTGCTGTAAAGCTGTGTCACTGTGGCCAGACATTCAAATTCAGGTTTCGGCATACTGACAATGCCAGGTGTTCCAGCATTGGGTAGCGCAACTTCTGTCCATGTTTTACGGATGAGTCAGACAGTGCGTTCTCATGTCATGCTCTAGTGACTCCTTGTGGCAGTGATAGTCCCCTTCAATCTCAATCATGGTTGTAAAGCTGGTGAATGTGTTAAAGCTTGTGTACCAACTAAACTTGTGTACCAACTTTTGTTATAACAATCAAAATAGTCTGGTGAGACATCTGTGGATGAAACATGTCTTGACTTTCCACCATCCTGTAATTACTATGGTGGTTTTGCAACAAGGCAATCCAATAATAGTGTATTGGACATCACAAAATTGGATGGGACAGTTATTATTTGAAAAAAGAACAATCAAATCAAACAACATTCACCTTTTTTGGACTTTGCTCCAATCTTCAGTTTGGAAGGCCAGGCAATTTGTGTTTTGGTTTCATCCATAACCTGAAATAAATAATTGGTCATACTCAATCAAATACAATTGAACATGATAGATAAGTGCATACGTCACATTGATCTACACAAAACACAAGTGTCATTTGAAACATAACATAAACCCAGCGTTCTTCACTACAAATAATCAGTATTAAATGAGCGCCACATTCTGGTAAGCATTGGTCAGGAACGTCTGCCATGTTTATAGTTCATTTCATATTTCAGGCTTGATACCTCATTGGTTCTACTCCCTTATACTTTTTATAACCTCTTACTATAGTGACTTTGGAGAGCAACTATAAAAAAAGGTTTACCATCAAAAAGAGAAAAGAAATCTGAAGTCCTTGAACTCTTAAAGAGAAGAGAATGTGCACAAATGTCATAAACTAAAAATGAAAATGGGGAAATCAACCAGAATGGTGATCTAGCACAAACCAGCCTTTTGAAACAAATGTTACATATTTTCTGAAAGTGGACTGGGTGTTTTTGGCCAGCATACATGTGAAACGTGTCGGCTGCAATCTACATCAGAGGCCTTTGACAAGACTGCCCATCATAACTAGGAGCATATGCACAAAACTGAAACAAAAAATAATCCCCACAAAAAATGCCTATGTAGAGTGTTATATTCTGAGGTACTATGAACCCCCACACGCTCACCTTCGCCTAACTTCCTGAACATCAACTGGGGATCAAACAGTTCAGCCCTGAAAAACATGAACCATCTGCATCGCCTTATGGAGACCTGCTGACTGTTCGTTCACTAATCTCAGAAAACCTCCTAAGCGTAGAAATCTGTCCTTGTTCTTCAATTTCCTTGTCTTCACAAAGGTCCTGTAGTGATTGTTTGTTTTAACGCATACCAGAGGCTTGTGATTTTAGGTGGTGAAGGAATTAACTCAGACCTGCTTGGACATGTGAGCAACCAATGACTGGTCCCTTATACACTTTAGTATAAGACTGCCCCATGTTCTTCATGGGCTTCGGTGGCTATGCAAGGTCATCCAAACCTCACATGGGATGCAGAGAGGGACAATATGCTTAAAACATATGGCCTTGCCTATGATCAGTATGGTACAGTACTCAGTATAGTAACAGTCCCATCCTAGATCTTTTGTCCTCCTTTATTTGTCACTATACTGCATTTTTGCAATACAGTTACATGCTGTTTCCATCTTGAAGCAGCACATTATTCATACAGGAAATGTCTGAATTCTTCCATGTTTGGGAAGTAGGGCTGCTTGGCTTCTGACAAACTGACTTAGACGTATTTTGCAGCACCAGACTCGAACATCTGTAGGCCAGTGCTAGTTGAACATGTGCATTTTCCATTTGACATAAACTCTTAAAGACCACCGATTTTTGAGTGGACGGCCCTTCAAACCTTTTCTGAAACATAATCAAACACAATTAAAAGTGGCATCCAAAATAGTATACATGATTTGGGCAATTGCGGTACAATCTGATTGACAAAAATATTGTTATGCTTATTGCAGGGCCCTATGTAAATACTATTATTTGACAGATCGGTTCCCTTTAAAATGCGAATATATATAAATGTATTAAGCCTGTAAAAAATGCATTGACAACATAACTCATCTCGTAGAAGTTGGTTATTGCATGTATACAAACTATATGGGCTGATGGGCTGCGATGCAACCAACATATTTCAACTATGCAGCATCACGGATCCACAAGAAAACACCACAAAGTTATATTTTAAAAGGTTTAAAGTCAATCTAATTTTCATGTTTAAGTATTTTACATTTGTTTTTTTTTAGCTAATTTGGTACTATTCACTCTAGCATGTGGTAACTTCACCACTCTTAGTTTAAAAAACACTACAGATCATCAAAAAGGGCCTTTTCCTAATCACATTTGACATTGAATGAGTTCAAACACGATTCAACAACAGTTTGTCATTTAGAAAGACATGTTTCACATTGAAATACATTATGTTCATACAAAGTACATGCAGATCATCTTTACTGATACAATTCTTTTTACTATGCTCATTTTTCCCGACTGATCATCACTCAACCATCAAATATACTGTATATAATTTGCACTGTTTTCCATACCATATGCAGATTGAAAAATACAGAATTACCACCCAAAGGCCATATATTTGGATGTAAGGATTCAAACCCACAACCTTAATCTAAATTCATTATGGAAGCGGAAAGTCTATGACTGCCATCTCCATGATGACATCACTAGTGACCAATGACAGGTTTGTATTCACCATGCACGAAACATTAAGATATTAATTGTGACATGGAAATATATCATGCTGAAGACAGAATGTATGCTAATTAGTGTAGTGTGTGCTAAACATTAAGATTTCTTTGTGGTAGTATTTGACACAATTTCTAAGACAAAACACATGTAGCAGCAAATGTTAGGTCTATGTCTTCATTGTCTTCACAGTTTTGATTATGTAATGTGAAATTATGGAACTTATTTTCCATCCAATGTGATGGGCAGTAAGAGATTTTCCTAATGTGAAAACAGATTACCTTTAGCACTTGAAAGAGTAAACATCTAAATTTAGCTAACTGATTTATAATGATTAAATTGAAAGAATTGCACCATAATATATTTGGATGACTTGACCAATGTAATTATATTCCACCAAAAACCTAGTGGTTGAATCAAAGATCTTCTGACGAAAAATTTTCAAAAACCAAATGAAAGAAAAATCTTGTTTTGAAGGCAACACTTAATGGGTTACAAATATGATCAGTTTGGAGTTTAGAAAAACCTCAAAATACTATTGATAACAGAATTAAAGTGACAAAAAACTGAAAAACCAAGAGAACCAATCTATAGGTTGCACAACAAAATGTTACACATTATACAACACATTCCTATAGCACAACAATGTGTCTTCTTGAGTTGCATTTTTCCATTTCTCACTCAAAACCTTGGCTCATGATGGTCTTGGGTATCATCTTCATCTAATGGCAGGAAAAGCCTCTGCCAAGTTGGATTTGTAATGAAAGCCCCCGTTTTGAACAGCATAGAGCAGTTTGTTTTCTAATTTTGCCAAATACTGATTCTAATACAGGATTCTAACATGCTAGACTTTATGTGGAAACTATGTTTTGCTTCCAACTATGAGGACGATATAGTCAATGGTTTACAGTTAGCTCTCTTGCACCAGTTCGCAATGTTCCATACCAGGAATGCATCAGAGATTTGTATTTCTGTTCCTCTTTTACTTTAAATGTTTACCTTTTAAGTAAATTAATTTACAGTAGTGAGTTCATACATTTCCAATTTTTAATATAAACAAAGGCATGTGCAGCTTCTCTAATGTATGACTACAACACATCTCTGGAACGTTTTGTTCTTCATTTCATTCTGGAATTTAGTCCCTCACCTCTCCCCCATAGTCTATTCCCTCCCCAATTTTAACAGCCTTATTCGCAAATAACAGGGTTTCTGGTTTGTGTCACCAAGGCATTCCGCCGAATTCCACATAATGATTTTGTGCCGTACAAGAAACCCAACTCGCATTTGTATTCTCTATGGGACTTTTACATTATTCAACTGTACCAGAAAAATATACTGTCCAGTCCATCTGTATCAAATTAATGAATTCTTACCAAAATATTGACATTAACAAAATGACACACATTCCAGGAAAGGTCACTCAACAGCCTATAATCAGATATGATACTGCATGACACAATAAATACAGGAGTTTTATAATGTGACAACATGCAAGGCAACACAATATTTGACCATGCCTCATTGTTGCATCCACCAGGAAACATTTGCATTAGTAAAAGGTGTTTACAAATGCCATGAATGATTGCACAGCCAGTTAATAACAATAAAAGAAACTGAGTATATTCCCCATAATATAAAAATTACATAAAAAATCAAACTGAGAATTGTATCCAGTGGCTAGTGAAGGTATTAAAAACAAACCTTGCACAGTCTTCACTTTTTGATACCTTTAAAATACAATGTAAAAGGGTATTACATTGGATTTTTCTCCCCATGATATACACAACCTACTCAAGATATTCAAAGATAAACAATATTATAATTCCCTTTGGACTATCTCTTTATTTTTATCACATAGACCATAACCACTTTTGTAGGCTAGACCTACAAACCTTGCAGATGTTGCTAACAGGTACTCACGAAAAGCGGTTGGGAAGGTTGTGTGAGGAACAACAACTAACCACATTTTCTTTTATGCCCTAAAATGGTGCATTATATAATTTCTCGTTTATGTTAACATTAACCATTTACATTTTATTTGGTACATGTAAGTAAACAAATAAACCATACAGTATATTTTTCATAACAAGCTATTCTGGAGCACCACTTAGGGGTAATGAAAAAAAGCCAGGCTAATCAGTTTTTGGAGATAGTTTTCATGCCCATATTTATGAATTCCTTACATTTCTTTAATAATTTCTTCAGAATTTACAATGAATTCCTAAGGTTCTTGCTTGGTGAGCAATCATTTGAGGAGATGTTGACTGCTTCTTGTCTAACTGGATTTAAATAAATGTATTGGATGTTTTTTTGTATATTGAAATTATTGTTCTTTCAACACACATACAAAATCCATTGAGGAAAAAATAATAGTGTGGGCATCAGGGTAAATGCAGCAACTCTTTCGAAATTTGAGGATTTTGGGTCATTCTGAAAAACAACTAGCTTGATACATATTGACATTGAAGAAACACTAGTTAGTACATAATTTACACCACGGCAGTGACAGTGTTGGAAAGCTGAAAAGCTTTTTGTCAGTTGAAAAGTCTTTGTTCATGAATGTCAATTATTATCTATGTTTATATTTCTTTTTTCCTGCTTTCAAGAAACAGAACTACTGGTAAAACTTGAAATGTGTGTTTCAAAATTTCAAACAATATTTGAAACTGGTGTTTTTATTACAGAAATGTATAACCATGTATTCATTTAATACTTGGTAGAGGTCATTATGTCATCAATACAGCCAAGAACCATTTACAATAATATTCAAAGAACACAGAGCAACTCTCAGGGAAACATGCTCTATATGGCCAAAAGTATGTGGTCCCTCGACCATGACACCTATATGAGCTTGTTGGACATCCCATTCCAAAACCATGGCCTTTAATATGGCCCTTTACATCCATATCAGCTACCACTCTTCAGGGAAGACTTTTCACAAGATTTTGGAGATCCTCTGTGGGAATGTGTGCCCATTCAGCTCTGTGGAATTGGTTTGCATATTTTAACAGATTTTTACACGCTACATGCTTCAGCATTCGGTGGCCACCACTCTATGAGTTTGCGTGGTCTAACACTTTGTGGAAAGGCTGTTGTTCCTTCCAGACGCTACCAATTCACAATTATAGCACTTACAGTGGACCGGGTCAGATCTAGGAGGGCAGAAATGTCCCAAACTGACTTGTGGCTAAGTTGGAATCCTATGACAGTGCCAAGTTTAAAGTCACTGAGCTCTTCAGTACAACTCATCATACTGCCAATGTTTGTGCTTGATTTTATGCACCTGTGAGCAATGGGTGTGGCTGAAACACCTGAAGTCAATAATTAGTAGAGGGGTCCACATACTTTTGGCCATTGCATCTTGCAACCCAACCATGAAAAACTGAATAAAACAACATATAACTCAATATCCTCAATATTTACAGTTATCAAAACTAAACCATCTATGCCTGAATACGCAGAACTCTATTGTCTGAAACAATACAGAAACCTCTGATGCGGCACTTTCTTTAAAATTGTCAGAAAGGTATCATTGGCCATTACTGACATGATATTACACCGGCGTTACGTGTCATACCACCATAATCATTTTTTCGTCTATGTAAAAGTACGCAGGCTGTTGGTGTCTGATCCTGCAATCCACTGTGCTGTTGATGAAGGCACCAGGTAGAATAGCGGCACTGCAATGCTACTGTATAAAACACATCAGCCCTAAATCTAGAGAGTCTGGGTGTCCAGGCATTTGATCCAGGCCTAAATCCCACCTAGGCTGATGTTTAGGCTATAGTGTGATTCATTAATATTAAAGACAAAGGGCCAACCTGATGCTGAACTGATACCCCACACATGAAACATAGGTGGATGCGCACACACAAACACATAAGAAAAGGCACACATGCTCTTCCTCCTCAATACAACCTGTTGGATAAGAGGGGGACCTCTCGATCCTCAGTGGTCGATAAACAAAGTAAAATCAGAACATTCATCTTCACACTCCATTGCAAATCCTGCCTTCATTCAGCTTTGATCAACCTTTTAACAGCTCTGAGGGAATCTAGGAGACAAGCAAGGATTTGGGTTGAAAAGCCTGAGCTTCCACATTTCCTGAAAAAAATTGTATACTACAGAGCAACCCTGACAGCTCTGGCACAAGTAAAGCTATCAAATGTAAAGTACACCATTCCTCAAACAATTGTAGTGCTGCTTTTATGTGTGTTTTATCTGTGGAGTAATATTAGGAGTTGAGAAACGAATTCTTGATGAAGTATGTCGGCAAACACACTCGTTTGAAGCCAAAAAAAATCAGCTACTGTACATCTGCTGTATATTGAAAAAAAACTTTGAAGAGACTGATTATGTGTGATATGTGCATTATCATTACTGTTCCTGCACACCTACCTGGTATTAGTAGTTTACATTCAGACTGGATTATATTTTTTTTAAATGATAAAATAGTTAAATACCTCAGACACCCGCCACCCATTTGGGTTGCAACCCGGCAGTTTAGAAGCCCTGCCGCACAGTGCTGCGCCACTTAAATTCTCTTCAGCTTATATTTAAAGGCATTAAAATGTGAAAACTGCAATGGGTGTGTAGACCTTCACTAAATGGTTTTCAAAAATCCAAACTTTTATGACCCATTCACGTTATCCGGTTTTAATTTGCTCTATATGGTTTTGTTTCAGGAACTTGCTTCCTCATATAGTTGTTGTTCTTGGCGAGCCACTCCAAATGAGAGTGATTTATGACAGACCACACAAAATTTTAAGGGTGGATGGTGTTTATTTTTATGAAGAGGCCAGAAAATACCTTTCAAATGGTTCATAAATGTGCACAAATTAGGTTAAAACATTTGACGTTCCACTCCTTTCTTTTCTGCTACTGCAACCTTTTCATATAATGCAAATGTTCAGCATTGGGAACAGTACCTTTAAGAAATAAGATGATTGGATATTGTATGCAGAGCAGTTACATACGCAGTGCTGTAACCCAATTGGAACAGGATATCATCGTGGCAAAATCATGAAAAAAGCCACATATATTTGGTGCACGTGAGTGTGTGTGTGTGTGTGTGTGTGTGTGTCATGATGTGCATGTGGCATGATGGCAGTTAACATGGATGGAGTGGACTTCCTGTCTCGCAGTGGTGCAGCTGTTGATTCAGCTGGCATGTGTTTGGGTGTGTGTGTGTTTGTGTGTGTGTGTTTGAGAGAGACGATGGGTGGGGGGGGTAAAGGGACGTGGGTGGGAGAAGAGAGGTAGTTCTACTCTTTCTCCTTCAGCTAAGAGGTGAGGGATTTAGTCAGTGGTCCATCCTCTGTTGTTATCCCCTGAGACTGATCGCATTAACTGAATATATGCCAAACATCCCTGTGCTAACTCTCACAAGCTCCATTATGTTTATGAAGACATTTACTTAAGACACTCAAATCTGTAACCACCGATGACAGAATTTGCTTATTTACATAGATGAGTTTAAAATATTATCCCAATTTAAGAGTGACTACAGAATACATGTAATATTTAAAAACAACCTAACATCATTATAAAATGAATTTAATGAAGAAAAAACTATCAAACAATGTTTGGATTCTGTGGTTGCCATGGTGCCATGAGCCAACGTTGGCACAGAGCACAGTAAATACTGTGGAATTGGACTTATGTATAGTGGTTTTGTTGTTTTCAATAGTAGCCACATTCACAAAATTCTTATCTTAGAATTGGTCTAGGTATTTAGTTTTGAACATTCTGATCAGTCGTGACATTCCCAATTTATTTGCTACAACTACCAAAATTCCCCTTCTCCCTTTGCGCTTCCAAGAATCCTTTTCCCTAGGGTGCACTGGTTAATCCTAAAACAAGCACTGCTTTTATCTTTTCAAGGGGTGAGTGCACAAAGTACTAAATGCAGGGCAGACAATGATGCTGTCATATGTCAGATTTGAAGAAAAAAAAATCTTTATTAAGCATTTGCAGTTTCATAGAAAATGTGAAATTCATATAAAGGTTGTATTTCTCTCATATTTTGAGTTTTAGATGAACAACTTGAATTTTTTCACAGCCTTTTGGGCTAATCTTTGATTGGCCACTCCATTATAGACAGAACATCAGCTGACTACTTCTTCCCTAAATAGTTCTTCCATAGTTTGAAGCTGTGCTTTGGGTCATTGTCTAGTTGTAGGAGGAAATTAACTTCAATCAATTACGGTCCACAGGGTATGGCATGGTGTTGCAATATTGAGCGATAGCTGCACTTCTTCACCATCCCTTTTACCCTGTATAAATCTATGACTTCACCACAACCAAAGCACCTCAGGACCATCACATTGCCCCCATGACCACTCTCTGTATTGGCCAGTCTCAGAGGTGGCTTTGCAACTCTGCCTAGAAGCCCAACATCCCAGTAGATATGTAGATATTCTGCTAAAAATACTGCAGTTTCCAGATAAATTCACTGATCGATTTCCTGTTATTTTAATGGTGAAAACAATAGATTTTCTTTAAAAAACAAGGGCATTTCTAAGTGACCCCAAACTTTTAAACAGTAGTGTATATCAAAGTGCCACTGTTTACTTAACCACACCAGAGTGATCAGCAGGGAGGCTCCACTAAAACATTCTAGCCCATAGTCTACAAGACAGCCCAGCTATCCATGGTTCAATCCTACACATTAAAAGCCTTAAAGGAACCTGTCTGAAATGTCCAACGGTCCTCCATCCAAAACTCAGATATTCCAACAGCCTGTCGATCTGGTCAAAATCCCAAGAGCTTTCAAAGAAATGGTTAAGCGGTCTCACAAAATAATATACTAGCCTTCACATAAAGTATGTAAAAATCACATTAAATTGCAAACCTTTGAATACACTGATCTTAATGGGAAACAATGCTTGGCCTCAGAGGAGGGAGGAGAGCGGGATGGCTCTGAGAGCTGGCACTGAAGACAAACAGACAGTGATCTACCACAGGCAAATGCCTGAAAGAGGGTTTTGTTTTTCTTCTGTTTTTCTTTTTGCGAACAACTGGTCTCCTAAAATCTTGCCGCTAATTTCCAAGTGACAGTCGGGACACTGTGTAGCACTGTGTGCGTGTTTGCAAAAATGTCTATGTGGTATGTGTTGAGGGAAGAAAACAGCCCAATTAAGACTATGGTTTACATTGACTTCAAAGTAATCCACACATCTCATATATTTCCTGTATTAAAAAATTGTTTCAGATAGCTCTTTGCAATGTTTATTTCCCTGATATTAATTGGGCCTATGTGGCAGTTATGCCTTTATATAGAAATCAGACCCATTCAAATAGAAATTGCACCATTTATTGCCCTTTTCCTATTGTCAAACATACCAAATACAATTATTGTATACAATAATTTTTCATTTACCCTTTACTTATGACAAGCATTTTTTAATAGCGTTGGCATAACAGCAGCTCCGTTTAAAGGGCAGCAGCTTTGGAAAAGCATAGTTGTGAAGTCAAGGCACCACCTACATTTATGTCAAATATGTTTAAGTGAATGAGCTATATATTTATAGCGCAAAAAAACATTTACACTTAAAAAAAATTGGTATGGCGTCTGGTTTGCATTTCTTGGTTTTGAAATGACTGTAGGGACAGTTAAATTGCTTCCTGCTTTGACATTTCATTCCCCCTTTCTCAAAATCTGAGATGGAAAATAGACAAAGAAGAGTGCTGAAATGAAAGTCCAGCATTGAGTTAACTAAAGCCAATTAATTTGCTATGGAGGGAGTTCAAACACTTAATTAAAAATGTATTTTGAAGAAGCATTGTATTCAATAAACCCTTCCAGGTCCCTTCAAGTTATTTTTTGGATTTCAGTGTAATAGCGTGTAAGAAATATTGGACCAAAAAGCACAACTGAGTTGGATTTATTTTTACTCAGTTGAGTTCCAACCATTTCACCTCCAACAAAATAGAAGTGAAATGGAATATATGTATAACCCTGTTGCCCTCATAGCTGTCAGTACATAGTCTGGAGAGGACTCAGGCTTTAGCAAGGTCCACAATAGTATGCAGGCGCAAACAAATGTAAAAATGATTTTCATGTATATGAAACTTTTTGTTCTGCAGGCAGGATGCTAGAAGGGGAATACCTGACACTTGCTTTAACTCCATTACTTGGAAGTGCTTTCTATACAGTTTAAACCTAATCCAATAATACAAGCTTGAGACATACCTTCTGAAAGAAATCCTCGCCACCATTGACTCTTCCTTCAGTGGCAGCTGTAGAGGAGAGCACAAAACAAAAATGGATGAAACCACTAAATGTTAAATAACCAAAGCACACTTTGATTTTCCAATGTCCTGGAAATGTGGGGATAACAGGACTAAATCCCAAAATGTAAGTGGTAAATCCATTTGAATTTAAATTCTGAATATTGAAACCTCTATTCCAAAAGAACCTTATAACCTTCCATAAAGATAATCCAATTGCAGAAATACAATATTTTTTAGAACTAATGCCAAAACATACAATTAGTGCTTAAAGTTGACCATTAAAGCTACACTTCTTTATTGCTATTATTTTTAAAACAAATATTTAAATGCACTGCCTTCAAAAAGTATTCAGACACATTCAGTTTCTAAAATGTAGTTGTGTTAGACAAAATGCAGTTTGGTTATACATTTATAATTGGTAAGAAAATGCCATTAATCTACACACAATGTCCTATAACGATAAAGCAAAAACACCATAGTAATCACTTCCCAAGTCTTCTTGTGTACATCTCTACAAGCTTTGCCCACCTTGATTTGGGCAGTTTCTCTCATTCTACCTTAAAGCTTTTCTCAAGCACTTTCTGATTGGATGGGTTGCATTAGGGAACAATGACTTACAGATCTCCCCGCAGATATTCAATGGAATTTAAGTCTAGGTATTGCCTGGCACATTTAAGGACATGCACAGACTAGTTCCAAAGCTGTTTTTATTATTCTGTCAATAACAAAAATAGAATATGGACTAAGTAAAAAGGACTGAATACATTCCGAAGGCAGAGTTTGTTGTCCTGTGATTTTTGTTTTGTGGCCCTAACCGGTTGAAACAAGCATTTGATTAGATGCATCCATTTTAATTAGCCTCATGTTCAGGCTAATTAAAATTGATAAAAATTGTTAGAGAAACTGGCCTGGCATTTTGTTGAGTTGTAACCCTCTAAAACAACTGATCTCATTCTAGATAATTTCTCTGCCATCATGGGATGAAGTACAATTGCAGAATACACAATATCCACTTTCAAATGGTATTACGAAGACGGTTAGACATCAACACATATTAAAAATCGAATAGACTGTAAATACTGCACGTTACATTCAGATCCATTTTGCAATGGCTGGACAAGTGGTCATCTTTGTGGTACAGTAGTAATTATACATGTAAATGTATAATCAATTTAAATGCTATTGGTGTGCCAGCTATAAGGGATTCATTGAAACGATTGGTACATAACATGAATAATATTTATATGACACCCACCCTGTATTCAAAAGCATGTTGTCCCACCAATGGCAGGCACAAGATAAACTGCAGTGATACATTGAGTTTAAGGGTTTTTAGAAAGTTAATGTTTAAAGTAAAGAAATAGAGTAATATGTTTGTATTAACAACCCTGTTTCCAAAAACATTAGGATGCCATGTAAAATGCAAATAAAAACAAAATGCAATGATGTGTAAATCATTTATCCCTGTATTTAATTGAAAATAGTACAAAAACAACATAACAAATGTTCTATTCTTTCAAACTTTCATTTCTGGTTCAGTTTTGTGTAGGGATGGGTTTCACCATTTAGAAACGACAAAACATGTTAATCTGGAGGTATTGTGAAAGACTGATATGTTTAAATGTGCTTATCTTTATTATTTTCTCATATTTGCATTTATCTGCAACACATTGACCACACCATAAGCTAGGTACCTTCACTGCTAATGCTCTCCTAGGCCTGAATTGCAGCCATCTTCACTTATTTTCTGCTTGAAGGTCATATGCCTAAAGTCTCCAGATCCACAAATAAATGCAACTTTCAATTGGATTTATATGTTTGAATGTTCCTATTTTTGTTGTAATGGTAATGCGAGTTTGTAAAGATCTATATCTTCTGTAGAGAGCTTCCTTCACCAACAAGACTATGTGCGATTGTTAAGCTCACCACTTATTTCCTTCTATTTAATTATGTTCCAAACAGTTGTTTTTGGTTAGCCTTAAGTTTCACTTGTGTTTCTGATTCATTTTTCCCCCTGTTTTCTTCCAGGCTCATAATTGCTTCCATGACTTTCATTGACACCTTTTTGGTCACCATGTTGACAGACACCAATAGCTGGATCCAAGAGCATATTTGAATAAAGCAATACTAGACTAATTATGTTTTTAGAGAGAACCTGTATAAAAGATGTAATTAAAATCAAAAGAGTTGCCATCAAAATGTGAATCTGATTAGAACAGATTTTTCCTCCAAACTTTTCAGTGGATCTCCATTGTTTAAGTATTGTGATTACATCAAAAATATTCTTGATAATCATCATATTTAAAAAAAGCTTTCTATTACCAGTTGAGGAACGTTGAAATCCCAGTATTATACTACCATGAAGTTGATATGTTTTAGATATTTTCATTGGACAGACAACATCTAATGCTGAATTGGTAATGTGTCATAAGACTCGAATAGGAAATGCTAACTGTCAGTGGAAGGACTGAAAAATACCTGGCAGAGAACACCATTTAGCAGTTCTATACTGAATTATCATGAATATAGAAAATAATCAAGACCTCTCCTTGTAGTACTGTGTTATATGGCAAGAAACTGTTTTCCATCCACAGTAAATTCATCACTTTGTTTTTCTATGTCATTTTATCTGGACTGTAACAGTTCTGTTAATGTAAGATACATACCGTAGTTGTTGTCAATAGTGCATTCACATGTTTTTCCATCATTTAAGGTGGTTCATGAAAAGCTGTTAATGAGGCATTTTTGTAGTGTCTTGATGGATTTAACTAATTACCAGTGAAACTGGGTCGAAAAAACACAGGTTGAAGTAAATAACGGCCATGGTTTAATGACAAGCATTGAGGTATAATTAACCTATTAACAATCTATTTAGTATCATCTCTGTAGGGAAATGTGTGTTTAGAATAGGTGAAAATTCACAATGATTTGATGGTTGAAGTCCATGGAAACACATGGAATGATGCCTACAATGGAAAAGACCGCGGGACAATTCACCCAGTATGTCAACAAGATTTGCAGTTGAAATCCAGCACTTCTGCATATAACAATAAAACAACTTTACAGTACTAATATTCAAAGTCACCACAGAAATGATTAGCAACTTTGATAACGATGGGCATAAAAGATAAAATGAAATAACTGGAGAATGGTATGCTCAAATATGAAAAGTATTTTACACTATGCTCAAAAACATTGAAAAGTTGTATTGTTTTGTACTAATAAAACAGTTGCTCGGAGAAATATATTATCTCTTAAAAAAAAAAACATAAGAGCATTTGGGTAATAACATGTACACCAGGCATGAGCAAAGGTACAGCATGTTTAATGTATGGTGAAATGCAATACTTGTAGCCTGATATGATTTGATGGCAAACAATGAAGCACAAAATGTAAGCAATTAGATAAGTAAAGAAATGACCCAAACTGGTGATGTTTTTTGGTTACAGACAAACTGGACCTTGGAGATATATTGAGCCTATATAAACAACTTTTAACCCATGCTTGTACTTTACCACAAGCACAGCAGTTTCACATGAGGGACTGCATCATCTAGAAAAATGCATTGTATAATAAATACTAATTTTACACAATGTTCTCAACTAGTCTCAATTTACCTTTCTGTCAGAGTATGAAAGAGGATTTAATGGTTTCACAGAAGTTAGGAAAACAATGTGCAAAAGAAAAACTGTCAGGCCAGTAGTCAGGGCTCCCAGTAAGACATATTTAAGGGCTGGTTTCACATACACATAGTAAGCATTCAGTGAGCTAGATGTTTTTGAAACTATGTTTCCGTGAAACTGGGCCTAAATATTTAAAATCCTCAAGTGAGAGAGGACTGGGGTCAGGATGCCCTGAGGATGACCTGTGGAGGTCATTGTGGATGAGTGTGTGAATCACACTGTTGAAAGGAAGTGGGATTGTTTTTACTAGAGATCCAAGGGATGAGATGGATACATTTTATTACAGGCACACATTAAATAAAATTCCTAGTGTAAATCTCACTTTTAAAAGTTCATAATATGGCTGGCTCATCCTATAATCATATAATATGTGATCTAAGCATTTCAGACCATGAAGAATCTTACAATCCTGCAGAGGAGAATGAGCTGGCCACTTAATGTTCTTGAAATGGGTTAGAAGGCCAATATATTGGGTTACACTATTTGTTGACACTACTTGGATAGTCAAAATTACCATCTTTAGATGTTTTAAAGATATTCATATCAACAAACTGTCAAACAATTATGTAAATACTTGCTAAGGTTAAGGATAGGTTTAGAATAAGTGATATGGCTTAGGACAAGATTACATTTACTGTTATGGTTAGTGTAAGTAGATAGTTAAATGAAATTTATAGTGTGTAAGTCATCTACAAATTGTCTATACAAATAAGATTTACCAACTATTTTACTCAAATTTCAAATAATTCAAGTTTTCATAAAAATCTGGAAACACTTGGCAGTCAGTTAAAACCTCTGGAAGTGGGTAGGCCAACATCATTGTTAAAGTATGAATGGCAGAACAACACAAACTGAAAGGAACACTGTAAAGCAATATACACTAATAATAACCTTGCTTGACTAATACTAACATTGTCTAAGGTCTGTAGATGGGACAGTGATGACTAATACTAACATTGTCTAAGGTCTGTTATGGGACAGTGATGACATGAAGAGCACCAGGTGAATTGTACCCTAGCATATTTCAATTTAAGGTAGAGCTCATTACAACTGAAATAAAGCACAGAAAACTCTGTCCTGTAACAAATTCAGAGACAATTAGTTAATCAATTTACAACAGTGGTAAATGTAGGACATAAACAGAAGTTGTTAAAGAACAGAATGCAACCATTACACTTCTAATGACAACTTTCCATACAGCATGAGAAAGACCACCAGTCCATGAACATGCAATTTCAACATACATTAGTGGTTAAAAACATTTATTCATTATTGTGATAATACCAAAGTTTTATTTTTGCGCTTGTTTGCTTCGCCTGCACCAAAACTGCCTAGCGTGTTCTCCAGCATCTTTTCATACATGGAGCCAACTGGTTTTCAGCATTCTTATTTCAAAGATGGAACAAAACTAAATTACTCATGGCTCTCTTAGTCCATCTACAGCAGACATGAGCAATATGTTTTGGACATCAAATTGCAATAGTATCGTGAGAAGAGAGAGAACCACAATATATTTTATTGGCACCTATGTATCATGATTAATTATTCTGTGGTCCATGGCAATTCCCAACTGTACATCCACTCGAATCAGTAGGCCTGTAATCATGTTTGAAGTTATTGGCAAATGTACTTCTTTCTGTTACGAGTGGAAGAAAGGGAAACACTATGGCATACGAATAAAATTATGCATCTTCTGTAATTCATTAAACCAGGCTCACTTGATGAATAAAAAATTAAAAACTATATGGAACGCGACAGAGATTCTCTATTCAAAGGAGCTAAAATGAAAGTCTGGGATTCTAAATGGAGACTAGTTTAGCAGAAGGGCCAAGTAAAAAGTGAAAAACACCCCTTCAGCAGATGCATGGTGTGCAGGCGGGCCACGGGAGAACCAGAGAAAGGATAATACGCCAAAACATAGGTAATGGGGGTGATATTCTTCAGCAGAGTCTTAGAACTGTTTACATAATGTCAGAATTGCCTGCTTAATCCCGTTGCTTCAGATTAGCATTTGCATTATTGCATCTGTTATGGCATGACGACATTATGTACTGTAACTGTGGCAGTGTGAGGTACAATACATAAGAACAAAGCATTTCTTATACATTATATTTATATATGAATAAGGTTAAATGAGGACTCATGATGAAGCTTTTTAGAGGAATAATTGGGTTACAACACTGAGATCTCAGGATACAAACGGGATGTGGCAACCAATATGTCTGGGTTTTTTGTGAAATATGGAGCAAAATGATAAAAACATTTATCAGTAGAAATCTCACAGTAGTAAAAAATAAAGCAATGGCTCAACAAATCCCATATACAAATTAGTTTAACACCAAGGTACCAGTCCGGTTTCTTTAAAACGTATCCAGGAAGTAGAATGTAGGATGTACCAGGAGCCTGGACAGATACATTTAGTCTGGTATCTGTTATGTGTACTGAAAGAGAGATTCTTACTTGTTGTGAAGCATTGAGGGCTAAGAGGAATGTAAACAGTGTTGGAGCTGTAGAATTAAAGACGTATTCTACAGACAAACAGAACAAGGGGCAGTATATGGCGCCTTGTGGTTTGTCTAATGTTGTTTTGCCCTTGAGCATGGCACTTTACCTTAATTGGTTTATTCGGTTAAGATAAGAAGGTCTGCTAAATGACTAAAATGTAAATAACTACCTTAGTGGGAAGGGAGGGAAAGAAGAGAATGAGACTGAAGGGATATGCTATGTTGCACTGCCAAGTCAGAAAAATAAAAGCCTCTACTGTCATCAAGACAAGACATCTGACCATAGAAGCTAGTTCTAATCAAAGTTCCAATGACGTTTAACAAACTCCAGGCAGTGACAACTGTGTTCTGACGAGAGTGCAGGCTTTCTTCTGGCAAGATGTCCAGATAGCCTGCTATTACAGAGCTGGTGATGTCCAATTGTAGTTTGGGTGACTGTGTGACCCCAAGATTCAACCAATTTCTGCAATTTTTTCCCTCTGAGAACTTCCGATTTTTTTTTGACAAAATGTTACATCTGTTACACCTCTTACATCTAGGTTTATCACTGCGTCAGCTTCCTAATTATTGCTCTATCAATAGATCTACAGTATGTATATATTTTTTCAGGTACCAAACTCTCATGCATGTTTTGAAAGCTGGTTCTGAAACCAGTCTTGAATAATAGCATTTTAGGCCAGGTCTGGATGAACTACCATCACTTGGCCTGGTCTGGATGACCTACCATCACTTGGCCAGGTCTGGATGAACTACCATC